>CALNHX010008824.1:0-56283 GCA_940337035.1 Agriotes lineatus
GTGCCATGAACATGGATAAAATATACTAAAATGTAGTAAAAGAATCGGGAAAGTCGCAACAGTTCTTATTAAATGCTATCTTAGTGCAAATTCAGCATACAATTGCTAGGAGGGGCATAGAGATATTTCCTTTGCAATTCTGGTACTCGTTAAATACACCAGAAGTGCAGGTAAAGCTTTATATTTCCATGTTGCCATCGCAAGTGCATAATCTAAAAAATGCACACACCACGATCCTGTCAGAGCTTAATTTCGACACCCAGCGGTAGTTAATCGTTCATATTGTATCTGATCGGTGCCATGAATATGGATAAAATATAATAAAATGTAATAAAATATTCGGGGAAGTCGCAACAGTACCTATTAAATGCTATCTTAATGCAAATTCAGAATACAATTGCTTGGAGGGGCATAGAGATATTTCCTTTGCAATTATGGTACTCGTAAAATACACCAGAAGTGCAGCTAAAGCTATATATTTCCATGTGGCCATCGCAAGTGCATAATATAAAAAATACTCAAACCACGATCCTCTCAGAGCTTAAATTCGACACCCAGCTGTAGCTAATCGTTGATATTGTGTCTGATGGGTGCCATGAACATGGCTAAAATATAATAAAATGTAATAAAAGATCCGGGAAAGTCGCAACAGTTCATATTAAATGCTATCTTAATGCAAAACCAGCATACAATTGCTAGGAGGGGCATAGAGATATTTTCTTTGCAATTCTGGTACTCGTTAAATACACCAGAAGTGCAGGTAAAGCTTTATATTTCCATGTTGCCATCGCAAGTGCATAATCTAAAAAATTCACACACCACGATCCTCTCAGAGCTTAATTTCGACACCCAGCTGTAGTTAATCGTTCATATTGTGTCTGATGGGTGTCATGAATATGGATAAAATATAATAAAATGTAATAAAAACTCCGGGGAAGTCGCAACAGTCCTTATTAAATGCTATCTTAATGCAAATTCCGCATACAATTGCAAGGAGGGGCATAGAGATATTTCCTTTGCAATTGTTCTACTCGTAAAATACACCAGAAGTGCAGGTAAAGCTATATATTTCCATGTGGTCATCGCAAGTGCATAATCACAAAAATACACACTCTACGATCATCCCAGATCGTTATTTCGACACCCAGCTGTAGTTAATCGTTCATATTGGGTTTGATGGGTGCCATGAATATGGATAAAATATATTAAAATGTAATAAAAGATCCGGGGTAAGTCGCAACAGTTCTTATTAAATGCTATCTTAATGCAAAACTAGCATACAATTGCC
The DNA here is from genome assembly GCA_940337035.1 of Agriotes lineatus. NCBI lineage: Eukaryota > Metazoa > Arthropoda > Insecta > Coleoptera > Elateridae > Agriotes > Agriotes lineatus. Next base: position 1,289 of record CALNHX010008824.1, read on the forward strand.
AGGAGGGGCATAGAGATATCTCCTTTGCAATTCTGGTACTCGTAAAATACACCAGAAGTGCAGGTAACGCTTTATATTTCCATGTGGCCATCGCAAGTGCATAATCTAAAAAATGCATACACCACGATCAGCTCAGAGCTTAATTTCGACACCCAGCTGTAGTTAATCGTTCATATTGTGTCTGATGGGTGCCATGAATATGGATAAAATATAATAAAATGTAATAAAAACTCCGGGGAAGTCGCAACAGTCCTTATTAAATGCTATCTTAATGCAAATTCCGCATACAATTGCAAGGAGGGGCATAGAGATATTTCCTTTGCAATTGTTCTACTCGTAAAATACACCAGAAGTGCAGGTAAAGCTATATATTTCCATGTGGTCATCGCAAGTGCATAATCACAAAAATACACACTCTACGATCATCCCAGATCGTTATTTCGACACCCAGCTGTAGTTAATCGTTCATATTGGGTTTGATGGGTGCCATGAATATGGATAAAATATATTAAAATGTAATAAAAGATCCGGGGTAAGTCGCAACAGTTCTTATTAAATGCTATCTTAATGCAAAACTAGCATACAATTGCCAGGAGGGGCATAGAGATATCTCCTTTGCAATTCTGGTACTCGTAAAATACACCAGAAGTGCAGGTAACGCTTTATATTTCCATGTGGCCATCGCAAGTGCATAATCTAAAAAATGCATACACCACGATCCTCTCAGAGCTTAATTTCGACACCCAGCTGTAGTTAATCGTTCATATTGTGTCTGAAAGGTGCCATGAATATGGATAAAAAATAATAAAATGTAATAAAAGATTCGGGGAAGTCGCAACAGTACTTATTAAATGCTATCTTAATGCAAATTCAGCATACAATTGCTAGGAGGGGCATAGAGATATTTCGTTTGCAATTATTCTACTCGTAAAATACACCAGAGGTGCAGGTAAAGCTATATATTTCCATGTGGCCGTCGCAAGTGCATAATCTCAAAAATACACACACGACGATCATCTCAGAGCGTTATTTTGACACCCAGCTGTAGTTAATCGTTCATATTGTGTTTGATGAGTGCCATAAATATGGATAAAATATAATAAAATGCAATAAAATATCCGGGTAATTCGCAACAGTTCTTATTAAATGCTATCTTAATGCAAATTCAGCATACAATTGCTAGGAGAGGCATAGAGATTTTTCCTTTGCACTTATGGTACTCGTAAAATACACCAGAAGTGCAGGTAAAGCTTTATATTTCCATGTGGCCATTGCAAGTGCATAATATAAAAAATTCACACACCACGATCCACTCAGAGCTAATTTCGCCACCCAGCGGTAGTTAATCGTTCATACTGTGTCTGATGGGTGCCATGAATATGGATAAAATATAATCAAATGTAATAAAAAATTCGGGGAAGTCGCAACAGTTCTTATTAAATGCTATATTAATGCAAATTCAGCATACAATTGCAAGGAGGGGCATAGAGATATTTCCTTTGCAATTATGGTACTCATAAAATACACCAGAAGTGCAGGTAAAGCTTTATATTTCCATGTGGCCATCGCAAGTGCATAATATAAAAAATACTAACACCACGATCCTCTCAGAGCTTAAATTCGACAACCAGCTGTAGCTAATCGTTGATATTGTGTCTGATGGGTGCCATGAACATGGATAAAATATAATAAAATGTAGTAAAAGAATCGGGGAGTCGCAACAGTTCTTATTAAATGCTATCTTAATGCAAATTCAGCATACAATTGCTAGGAGGGGCATAGAGATATTTCCTTTGCAATTCTGGTACTCGTTAAATACACCAGAAGTGCAGGTAAAGCTTTATATTTCCATGTTGCCATCGCAAGTGCATAATCTAAAAAAGTCACACACCACGATCCTCTCAGAGCTTAATTTCGACACCCAGCGGTAGTTAATCGTTCATATTGTGTCTGATGGGTGCCATGAATATGGATAAAATATAATAAAATGTAATAAAAACTCCGGGGAAGTCGCAACAGTCCTTATTAAATGCTATCTTAATGCAAATTCCGCATACAATTGCAAGGAGGGGCATAGAGATATTTCCTTTGCAATTATGGTACTCGTAAAATACACCAGAAGTGCAGGTACAGCTTTACATTTCCATTTTGACATCGCAAGTTTATAATCTCAAAAATACACACAACGATCATCTCAGAGCGTTATTTCGACACCCAGCTGTAGTTAATCGTTCATATTGTGTCTGATGGGTGCCATGAATATGGATAAAATATAATTAAATGTAATAAAAGATCCGGAGAAGTCGCAACAGTTCTTATTAAATGCTATCTTAATGCAAATTCAGCATACAATTGCAAGGAGAGGCATAGAGATATTTCCTTTGCAATTCCGGTACTCGCTAAATACACCAGAAGTGCAGGTAAAGCTTTATATTTCCATGTGGCCATCGCAAGTGCATAATCTAAAAAATTCACACACCACGATCCTCTCAGAGCTTAATTTCGACACCCAGCTGTAGTTAATCGTTCATATTGTGTCTGAAAGGTGCCATGAATATGGATAAAAAATAATAAAATGTAATAAAAGATTCGGGGAAGTCGCAACAGTACTTATTAAATGCTATCTTAATGCAAATTCAGCATACAATTGCTAGGAGGGGCATAGAGATATTTCCTTTGCAATTATTCTACTCGTAAAATACACCAGAAGTGCAGGTAAAGCTATATATTTCCATGTGGCCGTCGCAAATGCATAATCACAAAAATACACACACGACGATCATCTCAGAGCGTTATTTCGACACCCAGCTGTAGTTAATCGTTCATATTGTGTTTGATGGGTGCCATAAATATGGATAAAATATAATAAAATGCAATAAAATATCCGGGGAATTCGCAACAGTTCTTATTAAATGCTATCTTAATGCAAATTCAGCATACAATTGCTAGGAGAGGCATAGAGATTTTTCCTTTGCACTTATGGTACTCGTAAAATACACCAGAAGTGCAGGTAAAGCTTTATATTTCCATGTGGGCATTGCAAGTGCATAATATAAAAAATTCACACACCACGATCCACTCAGAGCTAATTTCGCCACCCAGCGGTAGTTAATCGTTCATACTGTGTCTGATGGGTGCCATGAATATGGATAAAATATAATCAAATGTAATAAAAAATTCGGGGAAGTCGCAACAGTTCTTATTAAATGCTATATTAATGCAAATTCAGCATACAATTGCAAGGAGGGGCATAGAGATATTTCCTTTGCAATTATGGTACTCATAAAATACACCAGAAGTGCAGGTAAAGCCATATATATTTCCATGTGGCCATCGCAAGTGCATAATATAAAAACACACACTCTACGATCATCTCAGAGCATTATTTCGACACCCAGCCGTAGTTAATCGTTCATATTGTGTCTGATGGGTGCCATGAATATGGATAAAATATAATAAAATGTAATAAAAGATTCGGGGAAGTCGCAACAGTTCTTATTAAATGCTATCTTAATGCAAATTCAGCATACAATTGCTAGGAGGGGCATAGAGATATTTCCTTTGCAATTCTGGTACTCGTTAAATACACCAGAAGTGCAGGTAAAGCTTTATATTTCCATGTGGCCATCGCAAGTGCATAATATAAAAAATACTAACACCACGATCCTCTCAGAGCTTAAATTCGACAACCAGCTGTAGCTAATCGTTGATATTGTGTCTGATGGGTGCCATGAACATGGATAAAATATAATAAAATGTAGTAAAAGAATCGGGGAGTCGCAACAGTTCTTATTAAATGCTATCTTAATGCAAATTCAGCATACAATTGCTAGGAGGGGCATAGAGATATTTCCTTTGCAATTCTGGTACTCGTTAAATACACCAGAAGTGCAGGTAAAGCTTTATATTTCCATGTTGCCATCGCAAGTGCATAATCTAAAAAAGTCACACACCACGATCCTCTCAGAGCTTAATTTCGACACCCAGCGGTAGTTAATCGTTCATATTGTGTCTGATGTGTGCCTTGAATATGGATAAAATATAATAAAATGTAATAAAAACTCCGGGGAAGTCGCAACAGTCCTTATTAAATGCTATCTTAATGCAAATTCCGCATACAATTGCAAGGAGGGGCATAGAGATATTTCCTTTGCAATTCTGGTACCCGTTAAATACACCACAAGTGCACGTAAAGCTTTATATTTCCATGTGGCCATCGCAAGTGCATTATATAAAAAATACTCACACCACGATCCTCTCAGAGCTTAAATTCGACAACCAGCTGTAGCTAATCGTTGATATTGTGTCTGATGGGTGCCATGAACATGGCTAAAATATAATAAAACGTAGTAAAAGAATCGGGGAAGTCGCAACAGTTCTTATTAAATGCTATCTTAATGCAAATTCAGCATACAATTGCTAGGAGGGGCATACAGATATTTCCTTTGCAATTCTGGTACCCGTTAAATACACCAGAAGTGCAGGTAAAGCTTTATATTTCCATGTTGCCATCGCAAGTGCATAATATAAAAAATACACACTCTACGATCATCTCAGATCGTTATTTCGACACCCAGCTGTAGTTAATCGTTCATATTGTGTCTGATGGGTGCCATGAATATGGATAAAATATAATAAAATGTAATAAAAGATCCGGGGAAGTCGCAACAGTTCTTATTAAATGATATCTTAATGCAAAACTAGCATACAATTGCTAGGAGGGGCATAGAGATATTTCCTTTGCAATTCTGGTACTCGTTAAATACACCAGAAGTGCAGGTAAAGCTTTATATTTCCATGTGGCCATCGCAAGTGCATAATATAAAAAATACTCACACCACGATCCTCTCAGAGTTTAAATTCGACAACCAGCTGTAGCTAATCGTTGATATTGTGTCTGATGGGTGCCATGAACATGGCTAAAATATAATAAAATGTAGTAAAAGAATCGGGGAAGTCGCAACAGTTCTTATTAAATGCTATCTTAATGCAAATTCAGCATACAATTGCTAGGAGGGGCATAGAGATATTTCCTTTGCAATTCTGGTATTTCTAAAATACACCAGAAGTGCAGGTAAAGCTTTATATTTCCATGTGGCCATCGCAAGTGCATAATATAAAAAATACACACTCTACGATCATCTCAGATCGTTATTTCGACACCCAGCTGTAGCTAATCGTTCATATTGTGTCTGATGGGTGCCATGAATATGGATAAAATATAATAAAATGTAATAAAAGATCCGGGGAAGTCGCAACAGTTCTTATTACATGATATCTTAATGCAAAACTAGCATACAATTGCTAGGAGGGGCATAGAGATATTTCCTTTGCAATACTGGTATTTCTAAAATACACCAGAAGTGCAGGTAAAGCTTTATATTTCCATGTGGCCATCGCAAGTGCATAATATAAAAAATACACACTCTACGATCATCTCAGATCGTTATTTCGACACCCAGCTGTAGCTAATCGTTGATATTGTGTCTGATGGGTGCCATGAACATGGATAAAATATAATAAAATGTAAAAAAGATCCGGGGAAGTCGCAACAGTTCTTATTAAATGCTATCTTAATGCAAAACTAGCATACAATTGCTAGGAGGGGCATAGAGATATCTCCTTTGCAATTCTGGTACTCGTAAAATACACCAGAAGTGCAGGTAACGCTTTATATTTCCATGTGGCCATCGCAAATGCATAATCTAAAAAATGCATACACCACGATCCTCTCAGAGCTTAAATTCGACACCCAGCTGTAGTTAATTGTTCATATTGTGTCTGAAAGGTGCCATGAATATGGATAAAAAATAATAAAATGTAATAAAAGATTCGGGGAGGTCGCAACAGTACTTATTAAATGCTATCTTAATGCAAATTCAGCATACAATTGCTAGGAGGGGCATAGAGATATTTCCTTTGCAATTATTCTACTCGTAAAATACACCAGAAGTGCAGGTAAAGCTATATATTTCTATGTGGCCATCGCAAGTGCATAATCACAAAAATACACACACGACGATCATCTCAGAGCGTTATTTCGACACCCAGCTGTAGTTAATCGTTCATATTGTGTTTGATGGGTGCCATAAATATGGATAAAATATAATAAAATGCATTAAAATATCCGGGGAATTCGTAAGAGTTCCTATTAAATGCTATCTTAATGCAAATTCAGCATACAATTTCAAGGAGGGGCATAGAGATATTTCCTTTGCAATTCCGGTACTCGCTAAATACACCAGAAGTGCAGGTAAAGCTTTATATTTCCATGTGGCCATCGCAAGTGCATAATCTAAAAAATTCACACACCACGATCCACTCAGAGCATTATTTCGACACCCAGCTGTAGTTAATCGTTCATATTGTGTCTGATGGGTGCCATGAATATGGATAAAATATAATAAAATGTAATAAAAGATTCGGGGAAGTCGCAACAGTTTTTATTAAATGCTATCTTAATGCAAATTCAGCATACAATTGCTAGGAGAGGCATAGAGATATTTCCTTTGCAATTCTGGTACTCGTTAAATACACCAGAAGTGCAGGTACAGCTTTATATTTTCATGTGGCCATCGCAAGTGCATAATATAAAAAATTCACACACCACGATCCACTCAGAGCATTATTTCGACACCCAGCTGTAGTTAATCGTTCATATTGTGTCTGATGGGTGCCATGAATATGGATAAAATATAATAAAATGTAATAAAAGATTCGGGGAAGTCGCAACAGTTTTTATTAAATGCTATCTTAATGCAAATTCAGCATACAATTGCTAGGAGAGGCATAGAGATATTTCCTTTGCAATTCTGGTACTCGTTAAATACACCAGAAGTGCAGGTACAGCTTTATATTTCCATGTGGCCATCGCAAGTGCATAATCTAAAAAATTCACACACCACGATCCACTCAGAGCATTATTTCGACACCCAGCTGTAGTTAATCGTTCATATTGTGTCTGATGGGTGCCATGAATATGGATAAAATATAATAAAATGTAATAAAAGATTCGGGGAAGTCGCAACAGTTTTTATTAAATGCTATCTTAATGCAAATTCAGCATACAATTGCTAGGAGAGGCATAGAGATATTTCCTTTGCAATTCTGGTACTCGTTAAATACACCAGAAGTGCAGGTACAGCTTTATATTTTCATGTGGCCATCGCAAGTGCATAATCTAAAAAATTCACACACCACGATCCTCTCAGAGCTTAATTTCGACACCCAGCTGTAGTTAATCGTTCATATTGTGTCTGAAAGGTGCCATGAATATGGATAAAAAATAATAAAATGTAATAAAAGATTCGGGGAAGTCGCAACAGTACTTATTAAATGCTATCTTAATGCAAATTCAGCATACAATTGCTAGGAGGGGCATAGAGATATTTCCTTTGCAATTATTCTACTCGTAAAATACACCAGAAGTGCAGGTAAAGCTATATATTTCCATGTGGCCGTCGCAAATGCATAATCACAAAAATACACACACGACGATCATCTCAGAGCGTTATTTCGACACCCAGCTGTAGTTAATCGTTCATATTGTGTTTGATGGGTGCCATAAATATGGATAAAATATAATAAAATGCAATAAAATATCCGGGGAATTCGCAACAGTTCTTATTAAATGCTATCTTAATGCAAATTCAGCATACAATTGCTAGGAGAGGCATAGAGATTTTTCCTTTGCACTTATGGTACTCGTAAAATACACCAGAAGTGCAGGTAAAGCTTTATATTTCCATGTGGGCATTGCAAGTGCATAATATAAAAAATTCACACACCACGATCCACTCAGAGCTAATTTCGCCACCCAGCGGTAGTTAATCGTTCATACTGTGTCTGATGGGTGCCATGAATATGGATAAAATATAATCAAATGTAATAAAAAATTCGGGGAAGTCGCAACAGTTCTTATTAAATGCTATATTAATGCAAATTCAGCATACAATTGCAAGGAGGGGCATAGAGATATTTCCTTTGCAATTATGGTACTCATAAAATACACCAGAAGTGCAGGTAAAGCCATATATATTTCCATGTGGCCATCGCAAGTGCATAATATAAAAACACACACTCTACGATCATCTCAGAGCATTATTTCGACACCCAGCCGTAGTTAATCGTTCATATTGTGTCTGATGGGTGCCATGAATATGGATAAAATATAATAAAATGTAATAAAAGATTCGGGGAAGTCGCAACAGTTCTTATTAAATGCTATCTTAATGCAAATTCAGCATACAATTGCTAGGAGGGGCATAGAGATATTTCCTTTGCAATTCTGGTACTCGTTAAATACACCAGAAGTGCAGGTAAAGCTTTATATTTCCATGTGGCCATCGCAAGTGCATAATATAAAAAATACTAACACCACGATCCTCTCAGAGCTTAAATTCGACAACCAGCTGTAGCTAATCGTTGATATTGTGTCTGATGGGTGCCATGAACATGGATAAAATATAATAAAATGTAGTAAAAGAATCGGGGAGTCGCAACAGTTCTTATTAAATGCTATCTTAATGCAAATTCAGCATACAATTGCTAGGAGGGGCATAGAGATATTTCCTTTGCAATTCTGGTACTCGTTAAATACACCAGAAGTGCAGGTAAAGCTTTATATTTCCATGTTGCCATCGCAAGTGCATAATCTAAAAAAGTCACACACCACGATCCTCTCAGAGCTTAATTTCGACACCCAGCGGTAGTTAATCGTTCATATTGTGTCTGATGTGTGCCTTGAATATGGATAAAATATAATAAAATGTAATAAAAACTCCGGGGAAGTCGCAACAGTCCTTATTAAATGCTATCTTAATGCAAATTCCGCATACAATTGCAAGGAGGGGCATAGAGATATTTCCTTTGCAATTCTGGTACCCGTTAAATACACCACAAGTGCACGTAAAGCTTTATATTTCCATGTGGCCATCGCAAGTGCATTATATAAAAAATACTCACACCACGATCCTCTCAGAGCTTAAATTCGACAACCAGCTGTAGCTAATCGTTGATATTGTGTCTGATGGGTGCCATGAACATGGCTAAAATATAATAAAACGTAGTAAAAGAATCGGGGAAGTCGCAACAGTTCTTATTAAATGCTATCTTAATGCAAATTCAGCATACAATTGCTAGGAGGGGCATACAGATATTTCCTTTGCAATTCTGGTACCCGTTAAATACACCAGAAGTGCAGGTAAAGCTTTATATTTCCATGTTGCCATCGCAAGTGCATAATATAAAAAATACACACTCTACGATCATCTCAGATCGTTATTTCGACACCCAGCTGTAGTTAATCGTTCATATTGTGTCTGATGGGTGCCATGAATATGGATAAAATATAATAAAATGTAATAAAAGATCCGGGGAAGTCGCAACAGTTCTTATTAAATGATATCTTAATGCAAAACTAGCATACAATTGCTAGGAGGGGCATAGAGATATTTCCTTTGCAATTCTGGTACTCGTTAAATACACCAGAAGTGCAGGTAAAGCTTTATATTTCCATGTGGCCATCGCAAGTGCATAATATAAAAAATACTCACACCACGATCCTCTCAGAGTTTAAATTCGACAACCAGCTGTAGCTAATCGTTGATATTGTGTCTGATGGGTGCCATGAACATGGCTAAAATATAATAAAATGTAGTAAAAGAATCGGGGAAGTCGCAACAGTTCTTATTAAATGCTATCTTAATGCAAATTCAGCATACAATTGCTAGGAGGGGCATAGAGATATTTCCTTTGCAATTCTGGTATTTCTAAAATACACCAGAAGTGCAGGTAAAGCTTTATATTTCCATGTGGCCATCGCAAGTGCATAATATAAAAAATACACACTCTACGATCATCTCAGATCGTTATTTCGACACCCAGCTGTAGCTAATCGTTCATATTGTGTCTGATGGGTGCCATGAATATGGATAAAATATAATAAAATGTAATAAAAGATCCGGGGAAGTCGCAACAGTTCTTATTACATGATATCTTAATGCAAAACTAGCATACAATTGCTAGGAGGGGCATAGAGATATTTCCTTTGCAATACTGGTATTTCTAAAATACACCAGAAGTGCAGGTAAAGCTTTATATTTCCATGTGGCCATCGCAAGTGCATAATATAAAAAATACACACTCTACGATCATCTCAGATCGTTATTTCGACACCCAGCTGTAGCTAATCGTTGATATTGTGTCTGATGGGTGCCATGAACATGGATAAAATATAATAAAATGTAAAAAAGATCCGGGGAAGTCGCAACAGTTCTTATTAAATGCTATCTTAATGCAAAACTAGCATACAATTGCTAGGAGGGGCATAGAGATATCTCCTTTGCAATTCTGGTACTCGTAAAATACACCAGAAGTGCAGGTAACGCTTTATATTTCCATGTGGCCATCGCAAATGCATAATCTAAAAAATGCATACACCACGATCCTCTCAGAGCTTAAATTCGACACCCAGCTGTAGTTAATTGTTCATATTGTGTCTGAAAGGTGCCATGAATATGGATAAAAAATAATAAAATGTAATAAAAGATTCGGGGAGGTCGCAACAGTACTTATTAAATGCTATCTTAATGCAAATTCAGCATACAATTGCTAGGAGGGGCATAGAGATATTTCCTTTGCAATTATTCTACTCGTAAAATACACCAGAAGTGCAGGTAAAGCTATATATTTCTATGTGGCCATCGCAAGTGCATAATCACAAAAATACACACACGACGATCATCTCAGAGCGTTATTTCGACACCCAGCTGTAGTTAATCGTTCATATTGTGTTTGATGGGTGCCATAAATATGGATAAAATATAATAAAATGCATTAAAATATCCGGGGAATTCGTAAGAGTTCCTATTAAATGCTATCTTAATGCAAATTCAGCATACAATTTCAAGGAGGGGCATAGAGATATTTCCTTTGCAATTCCGGTACTCGCTAAATACACCAGAAGTGCAGGTAAAGCTTTATATTTCCATGTGGCCATCGCAAGTGCATAATCTAAAAAATTCACACACCACGATCCACTCAGAGCATTATTTCGACACCCAGCTGTAGTTAATCGTTCATATTGTGTCTGATGGGTGCCATGAATATGGATAAAATATAATAAAATGTAATAAAAGATTCGGGGAAGTCGCAACAGTTTTTATTAAATGCTATCTTAATGCAAATTCAGCATACAATTGCTAGGAGAGGCATAGAGATATTTCCTTTGCAATTCTGGTACTCGTTAAATACACCAGAAGTGCAGGTACAGCTTTATATTTTCATGTGGCCATCGCAAGTGCATAATATAAAAAATTCACACACCACGATCCACTCAGAGCATTATTTCGACACCCAGCTGTAGTTAATCGTTCATATTGTGTCTGATGGGTGCCATGAATATGGATAAAATATAATAAAATGTAATAAAAGATTCGGGGAAGTCGCAACAGTTTTTATTAAATGCTATCTTAATGCAAATTCAGCATACAATTGCTAGGAGAGGCATAGAGATATTTCCTTTGCAATTCTGGTACTCGTTAAATACACCAGAAGTGCAGGTACAGCTTTATATTTCCATGTGGCCATCGCAAGTGCATAATCTAAAAAATTCACACACCACGATCCACTCAGAGCATTATTTCGACACCCAGCTGTAGTTAATCGTTCATATTGTGTCTGATGGGTGCCATGAATATGGATAAAATATAATAAAATGTAATAAAAGATTCGGGGAAGTCGCAACAGTTCTTATTAAATGCTATCTTAATGCAAATTCAGCATACAATTGCTAGGAGGGGCATAGAGATATTTCCTTTGCAATTCTGGTACTCGTTAAATACACCAGAAGTGCAGGTAAAGCTTTATATTTCCATGTGGCCATCGCAAGTGCATAATATAAAAAATACTCACACCACGATCCTCTCAGAGCTTAAATTCGACACCCAGCTGTAGCTAATCGTTGATATTGTGTCTGATGGGTGCCATGAACATGGATAAAATATAATAAAATGTAGTAAAAGAATCGGGGAAGTCGCAACAGTTCTTATTAAATGCTATCTTAGTGCAAATTCAGCATACAATTGCTAGGAGGGGCATAGAGATATTTCCTTTGCAATTATGGTACTCGTTAAATACACCAGAAGTGCAGGTAAAGCTTTATATTTCCATGTGGCCATCGCAAGTGCATAATATAAAAAATTCACACACCACGATCCACTCAGAGCATTATTTCGACACCCAGCCGTAGTTAATCGTTCATATTGTGTCTGATGGGTGCCATGAATATGGATAAAATATAATAAAATGTAATAAAAGATCCGGGAAAGTCGCAACAGTTCATATTAAATGCTATCTTAATGCAAAACCAGCATACAATTGCTAGGAGGGGCATAGAGATATTTCCTTTGCAATTATGGTACTCGTAAAATGCACCAGAAGTGCAGGTAAAGCTTTATATTTCCATGTGACCATCGCAAGTGCATAATATAAAAAATACACACTCTACGATCATCTCAGATCGTTATTTCGACACCCAGCTGTAGTTAATCGTTCATATTGGGTCTGATGGGTGCCATGAATATGGATAAAATATAATAAAATGTAATAAAAGATCCGGGAGAGTCGCAACAGTTCTTATTAAATGCTATCTTAATGGAAAACTAGCATACAATTGCTAGGAGGGGCATAGAGATATTTCCTTTGCAATTATTCTACTCGTAAAATACACCAGAAGTGCAGGTAAAGCTATATATTTCCATGTGGCCATTGCAAGTGCATAATCACAAAAATACACACACGACGATCATTTCAGAGCGTTATTTCGACACCCAGCTGTAGTTAATCGTTCATATTGTGTTTGATGGGTGCCATAAATATGGATAAAATATAATAAAATGCAATGAAATATCCGGGGAATTCGCAACAGTTCTTATTAAATGCTATCTTAATGCAAATTCAGCATACAATTGCTAGGAGAGGCATAGAGATATTTCCTTTGCAATTCTGGTACTCGTTAAATACACCAGAAGTGCAGGTACAGCTTTATATTTTCATGTGGCCATCGCAAATGCATAATATAAAAAATTCACACACCACGATCCACTCAGAGCATTATTTCGACACCCAGCCGTAGTTAATCGTTCATATTGTGTCTGATGGGTGCCATGAATATGGATAAAATATAATAAAATGTAATAAAAGATTCGGGGAAGTCGCAACAGTTCTTATTAAATGCTATCTTAATGCAAATTCAGCATACAATTGCTAGGGGGGGCATAGAGATATTTCCTTTGCAATTCTGGTACTCGTTAAATACACCAGAAGTGCAGGTAAAGCTTTATATTTCCATGTGGCCATCGCAAGTGCATAATATAAAAAATACTCACACCACGATCCTCTCAGAGCTTAAATTCGACACCCAGCTGTAGCTAATCGTTGATATTGTGTCTGATGGGTGCCATGAACATGGATAAAATATAATAAAATGTAGTAAAAGAATCGGGGAAGTCGCAACAGTTCTTATTAAATGCTATCTTAGTGCAAATTCAGCAGACAATTGCTAGGAGGGGCATAGAGATATTTCCTTTGCAATTATGGTACTCGTTAAATACACCAGAAGTGCAGGTAAAGCTTTATATTTCCATGTGGCCATCGCAAGTGCATAATATAAAAAATTCACACACCACGATCCACTCAGAGCATTATTTCGACACCCAGCCGTAGTTAATCGTTCATATTGTGTCTGATGGGTGCCATGAATATGGATAAAATATAATAAAATGTAATAAAAGATTCGGGGAAGTCGCAACAGTTCTTATTAAATGCTATCTTAATGCAAATTCAGCATACAATTGCTAGGAGGGGCATAGAGATATTTCCTTTGCAATTATTCTACTCGTAAAATACACCAGAAGTGCAGGTAAAGCTATATATTTCCATGTGGCCATCGCAAGTGCATAATCACAAAAATACACACACGACGATCATTTCAGGCCGTTATTTCGACACCCAGCTGTAGCTAATCGTTGATATTGTGTCTGATGGGTGCCATGAACATGGATAAAATATAATAAAATGTAGTAAAAGAATCGGGGAAGTCGCAACAGTTCTTATTAAATGCTATCTTAGTGCAAATTTAGCATACAATTGCAAGGAGGGGCATAGAGATATTTCCTTTGCAATTATGGTACTCGTAAAATACACCAGAAGTGCAGGTAAAGCTTTATATTTCCATGTGGCCATCGCAAGTGCATAATATAAAAAATTCACACACCACGATCCACTCAGAGCATTATTTCGACACCCAGCCGTAGTTAATCGTTCATATTGTGTCTGATGGGTGCCATGAATATGGATAAAATATAATAAAATGTAATAAAAGATTCGGGGAAGTCGCAACAGTTCTTATTAAATGCTATCTTAATGCAAATTCAGCATATAATTGCTAGGAGGGGCATAGAGATATTTCCTTTGCAATTCTGGTACTCGTTAAATACACCAGAAGTGCAGGTAAAGCTTTATATTTCCATGTGGCCATCGCAAGTGCATAATATAAAAAATACTCACACCACGATCCTCTCAGAGCTTAAATTCGACACCCAGCTGTAGCTAATCGTTGATATTGTGTCTGATGGGTGCCATGAACATGGATAAAATATAATAAAATGTAGTAAAAGAATCGGGGAAGTCGCAACAGTTCTTATTAAATGCTATCTTAGTGCAAATTCAGCATACAATTGCTAGGAGGGGCATAGAGATATTTCCTTTGCAATTATGGTACTCGTTAAATACACCAGAAGTGCAGGTAAAGCTTTATATTTCCATGTGGCCATCGCAAGTGCATAATATAAAAAATTCACACACCACGATCCACTCAGAGCATTATTTCGACACCCAGCCGTAGTTAATCGTTCATATTGTGTCTGATGGGTGCCATGAATATGGATAAAATATAATAAAATGTAATAAAAGATCCGGGAAAGTCGCAACAGTTCATATTAAATGCTATCTTAATGCAAAAGTAGTATATCATAGAGAGTTCTGGCACACACAGGTGCAAAAGGTAGGACAGGTATGCAGTACAGGTAGGCAGGTAAAGATAGGTGTACAGATATGCAGTTAAAAGTGCATTTAAGGGTTGAAAGTGCATTTAAGGTTTGCAGGTAAAAGTAAAAAGTGCATTTACGGGGTTGAAACTGCATTTAAAAGTGCATTTACGGGGGTTCAGATAAAGGTAAAAAGTGCATTTAAGGGTTCAAAGTGCATTTAAGTGTTAAAAAGAGTCATCTGTAGGTGTTCGAATTGAAATTGAAGCCAGGTAATTGTGAAACCGTTAGCAGAATGAGGTCGCGCGATTAAAAAATCACAACAACAACATATTAAAGAGTCATTGACCTTGCCTTTAATGTCTGATTAGATAAAGATGTGTGTTAGTTTTAATCTGTTAAAAGCAAAGTATTACAATTTTATATTAATTATTAATTATTAGTAGCTCGACATACAAGATAAGGTAACCGGAAAGTGCATTTAAGACAAGTGCATTTAAGGAAGAAATGCGAATCAAGGTGTAGTAAAATAAATAAACGCCTCCACAGCACTTATCTCGTGATGCAGATATGCACTCGGTGTCATATCTTTACTAACTTCTACTGTTTGTGGGCTTTAAACACATGTATCGAATGCAGGGAATTTAGACTTAGTGTTTTTATGTTATTAAGCTTACACCTCCGAAATTGACGTATATAAATAGCGCTAACGCTTGATTTGTTACAAATAACGTATCTTTAATTGGATATTCGTTGCAAATTATCCGTACTAATATCTGCTAGTCTCATTGAACCTGTTGACCCGGTATGAAAGGTATTAATGGGCTCATGGGCAAATTTCGATGTGCGATCAATATATAGATTATTTGTTCGATGTAGTTTAGAATATCACACATTTGTTTTTACAAGCATTTTATTATAATTATGCAATAATACAATATGCAGGATGTTATTACTATCTATTATGAGTGGTACTTTGACCTCATATGATAAGATAAATAGGATGGTAGTTGTTTGGAATGAAACGCCTTATATTAAAAGGCATTTAGATTATACAGGTGTAGACACCGTGTTTAACACCGTGTTTGATCTAAAATTTTATAGAAAAATGTTGCATTTTTACTGTGTTAAAGTATAAAACTACAGCTCGAGAGAGAGAATGCAGATGTACGACTTAACAAGGCACATGGCACGTTAAGCCAGGAAATGCTGGATGGTCTAGACGGTCTAAGTCGAAATTCCCTGCATCCGATACATGTGTTTAAAGTCCACAAACAGTAGAAGTTAGTAAAGATATGACACCGAGTGCATATCTGCATCACCGGTGGCCCTCACAAGTGTTTAATCAATCGTAACGACATTCAAAGCCGCAAGTTCGATTTCAGTCTTCTTAATCAGTCAATCACGCTTAATCTTACATTCAAAACACACAAGGTTGAATCAGTGATCAAGTTTAATCATTCATATTAACTTTTAATCTTAATCGTACATTCAAACACAAGGTAGGGTTTCAATAGAGTTAATGGAAAAGAGATAAGTGCTGTGGAGGCGATACTATAACATCCATGGCACATCGTGGCACTTGTTTGCAAAAACGATATTTTCAATCAACATGCGATGCAATGAATGAGAAAATTGCGTCAAATAGTAGCCAGAAACGTGCCAAGATGTTAAATTTGTACATGTCAATGCATAAAACTATGCACCGCGCTCAAAAATAGTACATCACTCATGCATTTTTCATTAGCTCGGTAAAAGAACTGTTGCACGCAAACGCGCGAAGTATAAACTTGTCAAAATTACAACAATTTACTGGATTATGAGTGCAAATGTGACATGAGAGGTCTCACAAGTTTGAATCATTGATCAAGTTTATTGAGATAACAGACGAAAGCAGTGTTTAATGTTTTGCTGCGAGCATAATAAGTAACTTAATCTAAAAGTGAACAAAGCAGCGTTCGACTAATAGACCCATCTCTGTTTCCATCATCGTTTTACAGATGTCGCTCACTCGTTCTGACACATTATTTACACCCATTCTATGCATCTCTCTTATCATCACAGACATACCATATGAACTTCACTAATATACATACGTATACGTATGCCGGCAGCCTTATCGACACGAAACCATCCAATCTTATGTATGTGAACTGCGTATTAGACAATGACACATTCCATATAGCCCCGTATGCTAGATAAAGTGCGAGAACCTTATCTTTTGATAAGACAGCGTTCGATTCCATCCATACATGTCTATCTCATGATACATTCCCATACAAACAATAGCTACGCATTCTGCCGTATACTGGCCACTTCATTTCCGATGAAAGGATTGAATATTAACCAGAGATTTTCCTACATGCTCGCGTGGTCCAGTGGTTTAAGTCTGACGTTCATATAGGTAAGAAGCCGGCAGCCTTATCGACACGAAACCATCCAATCTTATGTATGTGAACTGCGTATTAGACAATGACACATTCCATATAGCCCAGTATGCTAGATAAAGTGCGAGAACCTTATCTTTTGATAAGACAGAGTTCGATTCCATCCATACATGTCTATCTCATGATACATTCCCATACAAACAATAGCTACGCATTCTGCCGTATACTGGTCACTTCATTTCCGATGAAAGGATTGAACATTAACCAGAGATTTTCCTACATGCTCGCGTGGTCCAGTGGTTTAAGTCTGACGTTCATATAGGTAAGAAAGGGGAAACAAGGTACTGGCTTACACGTACCGCTAATTAAACTCTTACCTGCGGGGCCTCCAATAACCAGGAAAACCCATCCGGTTTGTGCTAGTTTTCCATAAGAAACAATGCTAATTTGGATGTACCAGGTCTGTTGAACATAATAGTCGCTGCTATCTGTTATGAGTTGTACTTTGACCTCATACGATAAGATAAATAGGATTGTAGTTGTTTGGACTGAAACACCTTATATTAAAAGGCATTTAGATAAGACAGGTGTAGACACCGTGTTTGATCTAAAATTTTAGAAAAACGGTGATTGTACGTTGAGAGAGCCAGTATAGTTTAACAGGGGGGATATTAAAAGCACCAAACCTTCCCGTGTATCACATTTATTGAAAGCAAAGCTAGGTTAATACAGCAGCGACATGTCTCGACTAAAAGGTCATCATCATATAGGTAAGAAAGGGGGGCAGCGCTGCTATTCAGCTACCAGTATGAATTATTTACCTGTACGTACAGCAAATGTCGAAATCGTTGCAAGACATTTTTTTAACATTAAATTAAATATCTTATTTATTCATGAGTGAAACAGAACTTAACAAAGAGTAAGTATCAATATAGTCTTGAGGTGTTGTTGAGGGCCAAGGACCGGAACAAGGACCAGTTCTCCAACCGACAGCTTCGCCATTTTGAGCTTTTCTGATATTTTCCTCAAGCCATTTAAAAATATCTTTGTGCTGATGTACAGCGCTGGGTTGAAATATATAAACTATGTGGTGTGTATTCAAATACTGGAACACGTCTTCTATAAACTTGATGCGAGCATAATAGGCCGCCTCGAAGATTGCATCGTGAAGAAAATATGGATATTGTTGCTGCTGCTCACCTGCTACAAATTCCATTCGAAAAATGCTTGTAAAACAAATGTGTGATATTCTAAACTACATCGAACAAATAATCTATATATTGATCGCACATCGAAATTTGCCCATGAGCCCATTAATACCTTTCATACCGGGTCAACAGGTTCAATGAGACTAGCAGATATTAGTACGGATAATTTGCAACTAATATCCAATTAAAGATACGTTATTTGTAACAAATCAAGCGATACTGTATTGGTGGAAGATAAAAATGTTAGGCTAGGTCAGGATTGTAAGCGAGAGTTGTTTACAGTTAAACTAATGGTATATGAAGATATGTTTAAGCACTGGCAGCATTGTGGAAAACACGACTATTTCTATCAACACGCCGTTTAACCTCTGATCACTTGTGATAAAGCGGGAGCTGTTTTTAAAATGCGTAATGAGATTACTTTTTATCGCATGCATTATGAACAGCTTCAATTAATTCGGTGTTTGAAAATTGTACTGCATCGATTTTATATATTATAGAACAGTGCTAATTATCCTGCGAAGTTTGTGCATTCGCATTACCGATTTCATTGCAAAGTTTTTATGAATCATTCGACTTGAAAAGCCCCGTATGCTAGATAAAGTGCGAGAACCTTATCTTTTGATAAGACAGCGTTCGATTCCATCCATACATGTCTATCTCTGTCTATCTCATGATACATTCCCATACAAACAATAGCTAACGCATTCTGCCGTATACTGGCCACTTCATTTCCGATGAAAGGATTGAACATTAACCAGAGATTTTCTTATATGCTCGCGTGGTCCAGGGGTTTAAGTCTGACATTCATATAGGTAAGAAAGTGGAAACAAGGTACTGGCTTACACGTACCGCTAATTAAACTCTTACCTGCGGGGCCTCATATATATATTACAGCTGCCTCTCCTTAAATGCACTTTTCAAAGATTTGATCGTCTAAAATTGCATGCATACTATGTAGTAAAATAAATAAACGCCTCCACAGCACTTATCTCTTGATGCAGATATACACTCGGTGTCATATCTTTACTAACTTCTACTGTTTGTGGGCTTTAAACACATGTATCGAATGCAGGGAATTTCGAAGCAGATATTAGTACGGATAATTTGCAACGAATATCCAATTAAAGATACGTTATTTGTAACAAATCAAGCGATACTGTATTGGTGGAAGATAAAAATGTTAGGCTAGGTCAGGATTGTAAGCGAGAGTTGTTTACAGTTAAACTAATGGTATATGAAGATAATATGTTTAAGCACTGGCAGCATTGTGGAAAACACGACTATTTCTATCAACACGCCGTTTAACCTCTGATCACTTGTGATAAAGCGGGAGCTGTTTTTAAAATGCGTAATGAGATTACTTTTTATCGCATGCATTATGAACAGCTTCAATTAATTCGGTGTTTGAAAATTGTACTGCATCGATTTTATATATTATAGAACAGTGCTAATTATCCTGCGAAGTTTGTGCATTCACATTACCGAAATAGCGCTAACGCTTGATTTGTTACAAATAACGTATCTTTAATTGGATATTCGTTGCAAATTATCCGTACTAATATCTGCTAGTCTCATTGAACCTGTTGACCCCGGTATGAAAGGTATTAATGAGGCTCATGGGCAAATTTCGATGTGCGACCAATATATAGATTATTTGTTCGATGTAGTTTAGAATATCACACATTTGTTTTACAAGCATTTTATTATAATTATGCAATAATACAATATGCAGGATGTTATTACTATCTGTCATGAGTGGTACTTTGACCTCATACGATAAGATAAATAGGATGGTAGTTGTTTGGAATGAAACACCTTATATTAAAAGGCATTTAGATAAGACAGGTGTAGACACCGTGTTTAACACCGTGTTTGATCTAAAATTTTATAAAAAACGATGATTGTACGTTGAGAGACCCAGTATAAGATTAAACAGGTAGGATTAAGCGTAAATGTCTGTCTTTACGCTTAATCTCACATTTTTAATATTTTTTTATGAATTTCAGTTTAGACCATCTAGTATTTGTAAATAAACACCCAGCATTCTCGTGGTTAATATGTATAGCTCATTGTGAACTCGAGCAATGCATAATAAGGCAAAGAACTTTAACAATGATAACTTATATATAGAACAGTGCTAATACGAGACTTCGACCTCTCTCATATCACAGACACTCTAAACAAACAAACATTACAGTATTTGCGAATCTAAAAGACAGAAAGCGACCATTGTATTGCGATTTTAATTGGGTGTTATTATGAACTGCATCAAAGTCGTTGACTTGTTTTTATGTTATTAAGCTTACACCTCCGAAATTGACGTATATAAATAGAGCTAAATACTTGATCGTTTGTAGTTGACATAGTATTTGACGTGAGGGTTAAGCTTTTCACAATGTCGACATCTATTTCAAACGCAGGTAATAACCGATATAAATAATAACGTTGCAGTAAATAAAACATATTTTATTCCAGTCTGTAACAGGGTTTACACCCTTGTGCGGTGTAAATATCAGGCATATTTCGAAAATGTGAGTGTTTAATAATATTGATTACGAATTATATAACAGATTGTTTACACAGAGGGCTGTAGCGCTGTTGGTGGTGTCACATGGTGGTCCAGACCCTGAGGATGCGGTGGCCATACAGCTGCCCGTTATTCCGGGCTTGGCGTTACCATACCCTGTAAGGGTATGGTTGAACGTAAGGGATGGGATTCTTTATGTGCAAAGAGGTATGTTATAAGCGTTTACATCGGTTAAAATGTTAATTGCCTGCAATTTTAGCCTAACAGAATCACACATCCCGGGGACCGCTTCTATCATAGCCCTCTGTAAAAATGATGCGAATAAATATATTCTTTGTACTACTATGTTATTATTTAGCCCCATCTTCCTGCATAGAATTGGACAGATTGTACAAGTTTTACTCTAAATTAACGGTAAAGATTGGAGGCCCCGCAGGTAAGAGTTTAATTAGCGGTACGTGTAAGCCAGTACCTTGTTTCCCCTTTCTTACCTATATGAAGCTGTTCATAATGCATGCGATAAAAAGTAATCTCATTACGCATTTTAAAAACAGCTCCCGCTTTATCACAAGTGATCAGAGGTTAAACGGATAAAGAATTTCGATATGCGGAAGTTCACAGCTGAGGTTTCGGCTAGAATAATATATACTACCATGTATAGTCGAATGATTCATAAAAACTTTACAATGAAATCGGTAATGTGAATGCGCAAAAACACATGCAGCTCCTAATTATCATTTTATTCATTTAATCCGTCACCTTGATTCGCATTTCTTCCTTAAATGCACTTTTCGGATACCTTATCTTGTATGTCGAACTACAACAACTGTCGCTGTCTATATTCGTTAATCTTATAGTGACCCCATGGAACAGTTTCGATTTTGTTAATCAAAAATCTTTTATCATCTAAAGCACTTAAGACTTTCTTATACTGACTTATAGTGTACACTTTATGCAACTGTGATTGAATTGTGGTTTGTGTATCATATACACTATAATTATCAGTAATTAACACATTGACATAATCCTCAAACGTAATAGAATTTTCAACCACATTTTTTTTTGTACCCTTTACTTTTTTGCGAGGCTTTTCGTTTTCATCGTCGAAATTCATGCTATACATTTTTGAACGTAAACCTATGATACACAAACCACAATTCAATCACAGTTGCATAAAGTGTACACTATAAGTCAGTATAAGAAAGTCTTAAGTGCTTTAGATGATAAAAGATTTTTGATTAACAAAATCGAAACTGTTCCATGGGGTCACTATAAGATTAACGAATATAGACAGCGACAGTTGTTGTAGTTTATGCAACATATAGAATTAATGTTTGATATACGTACATATGTTTACATAAATGATTGTATATGCACTATGTATATAGAACTATAAAATAAATGTGTTTATTGTATTTCGTCTTTTATTTCCTTATAATATAAAATGATTGTATATGCACTATGTATATAGAACTATAAAATAAATGTGTTTATTGTATTTCGTCTTTTATTTCCTTATAATATACGAAATAAAACAACAAATTATAAAGGTATTCATTTATTTGTAAAGAGTATCAGAACAATACATAAGTAAAAATTACATCAATTAGAAACTTAAAAAATTACAAAGTGCCTACATTAAATCTTTCTTAGCGATCAAAGAACGTTTATCGATGTCCAACCATTTGACATAAAGTTGATTATCTTTACGTTTGAGAACTTTCTCGACTATGTAAGTATCAAAAACTCATCCTTAAATGCACTTACCTTAAATGCACTTTCCGGATACCTTATCTTGTATGTCGAGCTACTAATAATTAATAATTAATATAAAATTGTAATACTTTGCTTTTAACAGATTAAAACTAACACACATCTTTATCTAATCAGACATTATTAAAAAAGGCCAGGTCAATGACTCTTTAATATTTTGTTGTTGTGATTTTTTAATCGCGCGACCTCATTCTGCTAACGGTTTCACAATTACCTGGCTTCAATTTCAATTCGAACACCTACAGATGACTCTTTTTAACACTTAAATGCACTTTGAACCCCGTAAATGCACTTTACCTTTATCTGCAACTTTTACGTTTACCTGCATACCTATACACCTACGTTACGTATTCGAACACCTACAGATTACTCTTTTTAACAGTTAAATGCACTTTGAACCCTTAAATGCACTTTTTATCTTTACCTGAACCCCGTAAAGCACTTTTAAATGCACTTTACCTGCATACCTGTAACTTAAATGCACTTTGAACCCTTAAATGCACTTTTTACCTTTTACCTGAACCCCGTAAATGCACTTTTAAATGCACTTTACCTGCATACCTGTACACCTATCTTTACCTGCCTACCTGTACTGCATACCTGTCCTACCTTTTGCACCTGTGTGTGCCAGAACTCTCTATGATATACTACTACCATAGAAATAAGAAGGGGAAAATGGATAGGACACCTGCTAAGACACCACCGATTTATAAAAACATTAATTGAAGGAAAAATTGAATGCAAGCGACCACGAGGTAGACCCCGATTACAATGCATGAGCCAAATTATAAAGAAAACAAGATGCGACAACTACCAGCCAGGACCGGAACGAATGGAAAATACTACACTGACAAGGAATAACTCATTTACTATATATTATTATGATACACGAAGTGGTATGATCAATCATAACAAAGAAATACTTAAAACTAATAAATTTGGAAGATTACTATAATTAAATCTTGATGGGTGTTAATTTTTAAATATTAATAATGAAATTAATTGAGACAATGAGAGAGGTAATTTGATATTAAGATATTCATTAAATATACAAATTTGATGGTTGCAGTGAATATTAATAAAGAACAAGCCAAGGTTACAAATGACAAATGTATTTGTTTTAATAATCAAAATGAATATCCTGTAATAATATAATATTTAAAATTGAAAAGAGTGTCATAAGAATAGTATCTAATAGGAATGAAATTTTTGTTTAGTTTAGTTACATAGATAAACTTATTGAAAAATGTACAATTGGTCTTGAAGTATTAAATTTTGCTTAATAAAAACTAGAAATTATGCCTTATTTGTATAGTTGTTTGGTTGAATACAAATATTAAGGCTGTTAACAAATTTACGAGATATAGAAATGAAAGTGAAATATTAATTCTATTGGGGCTGGATAATCTGTGAAGAGATTGACGAATACAGAGAATTACATAGAAAGAACCAGAGAACTACTGAATTGGAGAAGATTGGATTTATTGGTGAACGTGACATATAATTAAATATTTATTTTTGACATTGGTGGTTGTATGAAAGTAAGGTCATTCATCTAGAAGGAGGTTAGTAGGAGTGCTACTAGAATTTGAAGGCTTCTTAGGGGATTGCTGAGTGCACAGGACTATCTAAGGAATAAACAAGATAAGATCAGATTCATTTATAAAGCTGAAACTTACCAGGAGTCTATTGGAGTTGAAGTTGACGTTTGATGAGGGGATTGAAGCTGGATTCTAGAGATGGGCGCGTGACGTGAAAACAGTCGTGTCACGTTGTGTCACGGCGTGTCACGTCGTGAACGTGACTAATATTTGAAAATCGTGACGTGAACGTGAGTGAAAATTTCCAAAGCGTGATTCATGTTTCACGTTAATTTCACGTTAAATATTTAGTAACGAATAAAAAACTGCAGGGTGCAGCAACTTTTAAATTCATTAAATCACAAAGTGTGCCAAACAAGTTACATTATGTGGCTTTATTTTTGGACCCTATTATAAATCCTTAAAGTTCATACCTTCACATAAAAGAGAAGATTATAATGCAAATAAAACTATAGACGATAATGATGAAATACATAGCAAACGACTCAAAACTGGTACATCAGCATCAGATTCTTATCTTTCTACACTTAGAGATAGCTCTGACGATGACACATGTAATTAGGATGATGTCGAAACAAAACTAAATTAGTATGTTAAATTAAAATTCGGAAATGTAGATGACATTTTGGGATTTTGGAAAAACACTGTTAAAAAAACTTGAGAAATTTGAAACATACCGGTAAGTTCCGCTACAAGCGAAAGAGTATTTTCTACAGCTGGGAGAATTTTAGAAGAGCGCAGAATTCGACGTAACGCTGAAAATGTTGATTATATATTATTTCTAAATCAACATTTTAATGTGTAGATGAACTTATTATTCTAATAAAAATAGTGGTTTGTTTTTTATACTCGGCTAACGCTGAAAATGTTAATTTAAGTTTTATTATTAAACCAAAAATGTATTGTGTAGATGTGTAGATGATATTTTTAAACCGATTTATTGTGTACTTGTGTAGATGAACTTATTATTCTAATAAAAGTAATGTTTTTTTTGTATACTCGCTTTAACGCTAAAAATGTTGATCCTTGTACGTAAAAGTACTTTCAAACCTACGAATTAAAAGTGTTGCCTAGCAACATATACCTTCTGTACTCATACCAATAAGGGAAATGTCAATTCCAATGACAGCTTTTAGTATTAAAAGTAATGTCTTTGAAGACAGCTGCAAGAAATATATTTGCGAGAAATCAGTATTTATCCCTTGTCGAAGTTATTGTAGTCAATTTTCATTTTTTCTTTTTATGTCAACTATTCTGATTGCAACATATCACGTAAATTATGTCAGGTGCAAAACATATTTTTAGTTCTCTTTAGGGTTTTTTCATTGGTTTTAAATTTGAACATTCTGTTCTACCTTAATTTAAATTTTGAAATAAAAGCTGCGTGTCACGTCGTAAGTGGCGTGTCACGCCGTGAACGTGAGCGTGAACGTGCGTGAACGTGACTGTTTAAAGCAAACGTGAAACGTGCGTGACGTGAGCGAAAATTTACTCACGCGCCCATCTCTACTGGATTCAGCGGATTCTTGGAATGGGTTGACAGGAACAGGCTGTAGATATCACACAAGATGAACATCGGGATCTCTTGAGGGAAGGAGCAGTGGTGTTTGGATATTTGCAGGGTGAGCTTAAGAAGTGATAAGGTTTGTGTTAGTAATTAATATCAAAACATTTTAAATGACCAGCAATAGGGAAAAAGTAAAATACAAAACAGTAATTATTTTAATAAGTTAATTAATAAATATGTCAATGTAAAAAATAGATTTGTCGATACCTGGTTTGAGAAGGTGTGGAAATCAGTTTGACAGCAAGTGTCATTAAATATAATTTGAAATTCAACTAATAGAGATCTAGATTTGGCGAACCACCCTGAAATAAGAGTACTTGATTTGAAAGCAATTATAGTTTAACTAACGGGGCATTGTATTAATTAAGGGCAAGCTTAAAGTAAAATATTGAATACATAAATTATATGACTATTTCAAATATATGAGATAACTCCAATATATAACATAAGGTCACCCAAAGTGGTGCAATTGTAATACATAATTAATGACTATGCAGCCGACGAGGAGTTAGCATTCTTTAACAATATATAATACAGTACATTTCAATGGGCCATTAACGCCCGTTAATCGAAAAACCAAAAGATTAAAATGACACTACAGGGTACAAATTGTTAAGTTATTTTTAATTCGTAACGACATTTGTCCAATCTTTTTTCGTTCTTTGCGGGCTCAGCCTGGTCCTGTCTACTTGGTTGCGTGAGCAGCATCGGACAGACCGCTAATTAAGCAAAGGGGATTCACTCCACGTGCATTTCGCAGGTATCGCATAAAGGGAAACTACCTCTGCTTTCAATACCCAGGGCCAGAGGAAATATTCCAGCGAATATGTAGTGCTCTTAACACCCAGGTTGCCTTGAGATGGTTTGGTTTAATCAAAATTAGTGTGTAAGGGCAAATTTGTTAGTTGCATAATATTGGAATCCTCGTGATCGTGAAGTACATCTTCAATATCGGATAAAATTCGGATTAACTGCGAATCTTCTTAACCACATAATTGCCAATAACGAAGAGTAAACATCATGGCAAAGTTGAGTTATTCTTCTATGTTACACTCTGTGGCATTGCCAACTATTCCTTCGTCCCGCAGGCGCTTCCAAAATAACTTGTTCTCGATTGTGGCTGTTCGACAACGCTGTTCTCGCTTTGACACCATCTCCAGCTTTATCCGTCTCCCTCCTCCCTTCATGTATGAACAAGACAGCCCGCAAAGAGGGTGACTTTTGCCATCAACAAGGAACGCTCTGCTATCAACTCAGGTAAGCGTACTTGTAATTACATGAATTATATTGTGTCGCGGAAAAGTAACCTAACTAAAAAGTATTTAGTTGAGCTTTTCCATTTGCTTCCTGTGCGCTAGTTAAATGCAAATTATTAGCATCTTCCAGGCATTTCTAGCTTGACTTTTTAATAATTTAATACTCCGGCATTGGCTGGATAGAACTAGATTTAGATAGCTTGCATACTTGATGACGTCTTATAAGAGTCAGGGTTAACATCGTTGTCTACGTGTTATTCTCAGTGTATTATTCAATAGATAGCTCGTTAGAATTTCCATCTTTATTTTACTGCATACTTTGTTTTAATTTTATATAGAAGCCTCTAGCAGGGTACTGAGAATCAACAAATGTAGGTTCCCGCTGACGAGACGCTGGTATACGCATTCTCTTGAAGAAGTGGTTGATTTTTCTCCCCTGTCTCGAATTCTGAAGGAGATATATGAGGATTTACTTAAGAATTCGTGACGCAATAATCATATACACTCAACATGTCATTTCCGCGAACTCTCTTTTTGTCCCGATTGTTGAGCTAGCGAGATTTTACGCATTGAAGTTTCAGTAAAGTGACAACAGCTTCCTTCGGGTGGGTTTTGTTTGCCTTGTGTTTTAAATGACTTAAATACTTTAAGATTTTACACTGGCGGAAAGCAAATATAAATTCATTGTACGTAGCAGTGCATTAAATAATTTGCAGTTACCAGCCCGGAAGTAAACTTTGATAAAATGCAAGAACACAAAATCAGAATACGCATAAAAAATAATGGTGAGGCACTAACACCCCATGAAGGAGCTTGGCCTGCAAGGCGGAAGGTCAGAGCTTCCGTATCCTCGCTCTCACACCCGGCTGTCGCGTGTCAAATTCATGACACGTGGTTATGTGGCTAGCATCAGGCATTAGACAACCGCATTATTACCCCTTGTTCTTGCGAACGCAGGTCCCCAATTATTTAAAGCGACTGGGTAGGCCGCCCGCCAGGTATCGATCTGGGATTTGAACTCCAGACTTCTGCACCGCAGTCTGATGCTCTAATCATTGAGCTACGCTGGCGCTCAGAATACGCATAAGGCATGTTTAAATACCCACAAATTGAAAGTAATAAACAATTCAATACGTTTAAATAGTGGTTTATCAGTAAATTGGTTTTCCAATTTTATTGTTTCAGCTTTTGGAACATAATTATCCTTTAATCGTAAATGCTTTTCTCACTTGTCAGAAGTATTGCAATATTTAGTGACAATGGAGGCATGGTAAGTCTCCTTTACTATATTTCTCTTAAAATAAACTCTTTAGAAATGGTAAATTGTAAAAGGGGTCGTCTTCTTTATGTAATATATATTTATTAAGCAACAAATCATATGCAAGACTACTGTACGTATTCGATATGAATGAGGAAAATTTACTACTGTAAGAAATTAATAATGCAGGTTGCTGCAAGCTGGTAGCGCTACTGCAATATTTTATTCTGAACATCAGTTATCAAGCTGATTTACAATATCTTAAATTCAATACATCGGTATTTATGTAGTTGTCCATAGAGGCAGAAAACTTGCAGAAAAGAAGCAGATTGTTAAATTTTTACTGAAGTATCATTTAAATCTCTCTTTTCACAGCTGAACTTGCTGCAAACTACTATGGTGTCCAGCTCAGTATCTTTATTTCGACACAGATATGCGAGTTTTCACGAATATCATAAAACAAACTTACCAAACAGTTGAGGTAGACTTGCTGATTGATAAAATAAATTGTTTTGCTGTTGCTGTATAGTTTGCGTTTAAGAGAAGGTATGTGGAGCTGTTTGACTACGCTTAAGTAACCAAGTAGACAGGCTTAAAACCTGTGGATCGAAAATTATTCTTATTTTTCACAGTTGTAATTGCTGAAAGCTATCATGCCATAAAACCGCAACAAGCTGGAAATAGTTCAATAGCTCTGTGGAGGAGGGAGGGGTGATTTAATATTTTTTCAGGTCCAAATAACATTGCGCCAGAGGGATGCAGGACAATCTGGAAAATTGCTGAGTTCCAATTGGTGATATAAATCCTGAAGGTAATGATAGGCTTTTCAACAGGGAAGAACATTTCTTTGCTTCAGGAAAACAAGTCTGGTTGGGTCGGAACTTACCTCCATTTCTAAAAAATGCGCGGCGATAGCCACGAATCAAGTTACAAGAATCTTTGGAACAAAGATACTGCAAATACACTTATGGGCTCTACAATCTAACTTAGCTGGTGCCGTCACTTTGACGAAAAAACAAAGGAATTTAAATTGCGTGCGATAAAGCACTCTTCAATATTCAATTTTTTAAAGGGTTTTCACGGCCCTGCATATATGCCGAATGCGCATTGAATAAGACAAGGCATAACTAAGCCCAAGCATAGTCATAGGCACTTCAAGAATGGCCCACTAGTTTTGTTTTCCGCCAGCGTCTTAATGCCAAATTGTCGGGAATTTGGGACCGGGCGTTCGGGATCTACCAGCAAACTTTAGCACAAACCACTTTCCGACGGGAAGAAACAGAGCAGCGTATGCGTACCGATATTAGCGTTTAGACCGCTGCAATGAAAACAAATATAACACTTGCAAATCGGGAAGTCAAAAGCGTAATACTGCGATACAGAAATTATCCAAGTTAAACTCACAAAAATTTTGAGAAAATTTGATAGGCTAAAGAAGACATATTGTTAAAGGCTGATATGTTAAAATTAATTAATACATCAACAGTTTAGCAAGTTGAATACATCTGAATAACAAGGTTTAGTTACATTGTATATAGTCATTTATTAATATTTTGAAAATATATGAAAAGATAATATGGAGTAGGAGCCAATATTCACATCTAATTGGCGGAAGACTAGAATTGAACCCTACTCAATCCCTTAGCGTTCTTTATATAGAAATATCTTGTTCTGCTACTCCATCGCTCAAAATTTTATTGAAAGTTTAACTACATTAGGGTGTAATTATTATTTTCTAAAATATCTAAATAAATCTGTTATATTTAAAACAAATTCAGGGGCCCCGAGCAGCAACAACGGGCGGCCAAACAAGGAAGGTCTGGACGCCAAAGTACGCTTATTCCAAACCGCCACTGAAATAGCATGCGTGCGCAGCATGCCCTTAGCGAAGCCCGGTAGGGTGGCAAGAAACAGCCAACCGAGCTGGAACACCCAATTATACAGTGCAAGACAAGAGCTGAGGAAACTAAGGAAGAAAGTACACAGAATAGCATCTGTAAAAGAAAGGTTACCAAGATGCGGGACTACAAAGCAAGCAGAAGTGAATACAAAAGGCTAATAAAGGAAACCCGCACTGAAGCCTTCAGAGGATTCTGCGAGAGTACTAGTGGAAGCAACCCCTGGACTCTGTCGTACAAACTGTTGGCTGCTAAAGCTACAAGCAAAAGAACAAGGAAGTCAATTCTGTTACCGCACAAACACGATAGAACGACATGATAGGGAAATAAACCTAGAATACAACGCCCTAGCTCTGTTACGATGGCGGTAACAGGAAATGTTTGCTCCAGCTAAAACTCAGCCGCGAGGGCGGGTTCTGTACGACCTTTGAGTTAGGGCTGTATTCCGGTACGAGATATTATGATGGTAAATAATTGAAAGCGCCACCACATTCATGATGAATCGGGGTAAAATTAACAACAAATCAACACAGTTGGGGCCACTTTGAATGTGGAAGTAGTAGGCCAAACTTCTGCTTCTGCCTTGGCACAACCTTGAGGTAGCGACGACACTGCTGATTCGAACCTACCTTTGATGGCATCAACTTACATTCATCTAGATTCCTGTACAAAACAAACACAAAAGAAACAGAATGCAAACACCAATAAAAAACGTATAAACAATTAACAAAACCCTATTAATTGTTATTGTTAAAATGACATTCCTGATATAACATTAAACTTACAGATATAAAATGCCAATGTGACTTTTATACCACGACTGCCAACAAAATTTTTTGTCAAAATAATTTCACAGCCATACACAGCCTCATACTGTACGTACATACATAAGTTTGAAATCGTCAAATACGTACTACAATAAACGAGGATCATCAAATAATTCTTGTATGTTACACGTTTGGCAATGAAATCCTTTAGGGCCTATGGTCTACATCAGGTAGATGACAATAGTATATTATGTAACAAGTTTTATAAACGTCACTTTAGTCACGAGTGTTTAATAAACGAGTGTCTAGAGAAGTTTATATAATGTGTTACATACTATACTTTTTCTACGACCACAAATTTAGACAATATAACATCATATTATTTCATTAAGATTTTGAATGTTAGGTTACGTCAAATTATGTTCGTTAAACGTCAATGTTAACTGTTGAAAACTAACTTAATATTAGTTTTGGCTGTGGCTAATAAAGCAAATACTGTTTGAACCTAGCTTCACCCCGTGACTAAAACATCGTTGCTAACTTCAGCCCGTGACTAAGAGGCTCTTCAGTCACAGGTTATGAAGGCGTGATTAAAAGGTCACTGAGCGACGTGTATGTTAGTATGTTCAATGCTATTTTAGTTACAGGAGTAGAAAAAACAACTTACGTTTTGCGCTAGTCTAAATTACTATTTATGTTACAAGTGCAAAACTGCATTTTTTACACAAGTGTCATACAATATTTTGCCTGAAAACTCTTAAAATAGAGTAATGGCGTTAAAACGTGAGAAAAGCAAATTTAGTAGTAATTAATACAAAGATAAAAATTATAAACTGGCGCAACCAAGGTTATGTTATTATTAGTTATTTTGATTTCACACTCGTGTTAAAATCGATATTTTTAACACTGGTGCCATAATAGTTATTTACTATACAAGTGAGATAAGAGCGTCATTAAATACGTGTTTTCCAGTTACAAACGAGTGCGTAGCACGAGTTACGTAAGCACTCAAGTATATTAATGATGCATTATCACACATCTATTGTACAAACTTTAATCTACAACTGCCTAAAATTGAGAAAAGTGCATTCAGAGAAATGTCAGATCTGTCATTTTGAAAAATATTTTAGTAGGAAAATGTCATGATGTCATTCATTTAACACCTTTTCATTTAGGTAATGAAGCCATTACACCACTCAGTTAGGTAATGACGCCCAGGTCCTGGGTGGTGTAGCTTGAACAAGCGTTCACGTTCGATCAGCAGAGTTAAGTAATGCTCTTTCAGGTCAGAACTTGGATGGGAGTTCCACGGCTGCATCTCTCGGCGCCTCGTGGTACGGCTATCACCGAAAAAAGTTGGTCCCGGCGGTCATAAAACATCATGACAGTCGTTAGTGGGGTTGGAAGTCTTCATAACTGCACAGCGACGCCTATAATTGGCCTAACGGCTGTTGGCTGAGTGCGAATTAAATAAATAAAAAAATAAATTACATAACTGGGTGGTGTAATGAGCTTTATTAGCTAACGGAAATAGTGTCAAATGAGTGACATAATGAGTTACTTATCCCACTGAAGTAGATAAAACTATGTTTTTAACTCTAAATGCAAACCTTAAACGATTACGTTTAAAGTGTTTCTAGAAAAATATATCAACGGGAAGGCGAACATACAAGTTAATAGCCGAATAGAGGGAGCCTCCTTTCTGTCAGCGCCTAGTAAGGAGAGGGATCACTGATCCCTTCCCTTCTCCTACTTCTGTATAGAAGTTTACGTTTCCATTCATCGAATTCGTCCTGATTTTCATGTAACAAAAATATAGATGTAGTTACTGTTAACAACTTAGGTTTATTAGAGAGTCCACTACAACTTCCGCTATAATACTTGATGTTGGGTGTTGTCTAAGCCCTTCTCGAATTACACATATTTTGCTTATCACAGAAGGAGAGTCAATAATAGTGACAGACAGAAAATTGCTGTGGCATACAATCATGACTCGTTTGATTGCTGCAAAACTCGGCTTACCGCCTCGTTTTGGCAATCAAACTCGTATCGTTAAGATGCTTATAATCAAACTTGTATCGTCGATATCTATTACAGGTTTGCAGGTTGTCAAAAAGCAAGAGAGCTACATGATCGTTGATGAGTTTAAATAGATCGGGGGCTTTGTTTTCTTTTAGAAGTATGGCAATCTACTCCAACTATCTGTTTAGATACGTAATAGCACATACGGATGGCATAGCTTTATTGCCAAGAGAAAAAGGTGAACTGGATAATACATTTGAAAATTAGAGAGTACAGTGACAAAATATGGACCTGTTATCGACGAAAACAAAATATCTGGAAATGAGGGCAACATTTAAGAAGAAAGATAAGTACCTGAACAGGGAAAATATCAAATAATGTTGATTGGAAAAAGTAGACCAATTGAACATTATAAATTACGATAGCAAATAAAACTAAGTAAAACAACGAAATATACAAGATACTATCAAAGAAAAGGCAGTTACGGGGTAGCAACGTTAATAAAAATGGTGAAATAAAAACTGACGGGTAGGAAAACTTCAGAATTTATAGGATATACGAGCAGCGGTTTTTTACACTATATGAATAGCTAACAAGAAAAATGCAGCATACTAGAGATACGAAAAAGAAAGAACGTAATCATTTTTGGATTGAAATTGAAATTCCAAATTTCAATTTGAAATTACTAGATTAAAGTCTGAATTGCACATTAAATAGTATATTATGATAATAGTGCGTAAGTACCTACGGCTTTAAAACTAGTGCTAGTGCTTTAATGGCACTTTTACACGTGCATCATATGCTGCTTTTTCTATGATCGGAACAAAAATATAAAAACTTAGTTCGGTGACACTTTTTCCGTCACATTGTGTTAGATATTGTAGGTTACGTTGACATTAAAACTTACGGCAAATCGTATTTTAATATAGTATTAAAATACGCTACCAATGGCAACGTGCAAAAAAGACGTAATTCGGGCGCTAATATTAAGAGCGCTACAAACGTCATTTTTGACGCTAGAAACTGTGCAAAAGGTTGTCATTTTGACACGATCGTAGAAAAAATACATTAAATGACTCCTCTGGGCCATCTTAAATACATCGGGATATTCCTTGGCAATTCTTCTGGCAAATTCATAGCAAAAAACTAAAGTTATTTTGTGCAGGTGATAATTTCGTCATCCTTTATTGACCATGTATCTATTTATTCAGACCAAATAGCGATCACATTCGCTGCTCGAAAATGACCATCTGTTCAAATAAATCGATTCGCCCCTAAAGTACCTGAGCATTTTTACTCTATGAAGTAGGAAAATAAATATAAATTTACGTATAGATTGACCAGCGCAGACAGGGTAACTTAAACACCTGTAGAGAAAATAGATGATTTTAAATGTGTTTACAGTAGAATTAAAAGCTTAAAAGTCAAAATGAAAAGTTTAAAGGTGATATTCGCTCGTATTTAAATATTCTGAAAGAATGGAAACATTCTAGCTTTTATGAAAACCACTTGGCGATGTTAAAAAGGTTTGATGGAGTAAGGAAGTGTAAGTGCTACTTAAGTGCAATATCAAATGCCGCTACTTAATAAGTACGTCCTTTAGGATTATCATAGTTAAAAGGAATGTCAATTTGATTTGAAAGTTTTGTTATAATGCTAATACTTTTATAAAGATATTGGGTTATTAATACTCCTATATGTTGGTCAGAAGAAATAAAAACATGAATACGGGTTCCAATAATAGCAAATAACATTTTTCAATTCCAACAAATTTTCGATTTTCTTTTATTACTTGAAGTTAACTGTTTCTATTTCCAATGACTCAGTATTATTTTATGTAAAAATCCCCCGGTATCAATCAAATGTCTCTTAACTGAGGTTTTCCACCTGGCCAAAATGATGGATTGAATGATGACGAAGATTCGCGAGAAGCGCACTCAGTAAACATTAATAATTTGCCAGGAAACCAACTTAGAGATGACGCCGCAACCGAAGCTACAACTGAAAGTCGTGACGATACTGATGATTCAGAACGTGAAGCTTTGTTGGCCGCTTTTGTACTAACTACCATGGAGCAATGAGTATTTGTTGATTCGCATCATTTCTTAGTGGCTAAAAATAGAAGAATCTGTAACGCTTGTTTCTGTATCGAATTTTTATCCTACATAAAATATATTTAAATTTAATACATCGCGCAATCAAGCGTTGCATCAATTCGGCAGGCGAAAAGGCGGTAAGGGATTTGGCTCGCTCTGCGTAAAGCATCGCTAAATGAACGACGGCGTCGTTCCCTTTCCATTGGAAGCTGGGAAAAGCGTGCAGACAGCGCCGCACAAAAAAGTAGAAAAGGAAACGACATTGCCATTCCGAGATCTTGAGATTTTCCCTCTCGAATATTTCTTTTCTTCCCAACCTGCCCATTCCGACCTGACAAGGCGTACTGTATAAAGGAATAAACCCTCAACCCTTATCCAGCAGGCTCTTAGGGAAATAACAGGGTGTATTGTCAGCCCGACAAACTCTTAGCTTCCACGTAATTTATCTGAATAGACCGCCCTTAATTACCGGCACCAGTATAATTCCCGAGCGCAAATCTAAGCGCATCCAGAAAGGCAATATTTCGCCAAACTTAATTTTACTAACGCTAAGGCTCGTAGAGTTTTACATCGCTGTTGCTGCTTGCGAGCGGCTACAATCTAGCGATCGCTCTCCGAGAAGCTCACCTGGAGAATCCGATCTAAACGCTTGAAAACGCCGTCCAGAGATCTGTGCCCGACTTCAGCAATTTCATCGCCGTCCAACTGCCGAAACTTTCCTTATCGGCGAATAAACAAAGGTTTTCTACCTGCTGGATTTGAAACCGCGGCCGTTCCAGGAATACAGCTCCGGCCGCCTAAGGTAGTAGCAGACCTCGCTGCAGCATTCAAAAACTAATGCCGGCTCCAGGTAAACTTTAAACTTGCTAATTACCACGGCAAATTATAGCTGCCGGCCGCTGTCAACAATCCAAGCCGGAGGTCAAGTTTGGCAGAACAGGATAGCTACTAGAACAATTTTCCCGAGAAGCGACGTGACCCATTTTAGGAGGATTCGGCGGGCGTCCTATGGGACGGTCCACAACGAGCCCGCCTTACGCTCGGCATCGTGGGTTGCGGCCCCGGCCAGGAAAACGAACACAGCCCCAGGAGTGTTTACTAATTAAATAATGTATAATTCATTATTTGCCTATTAATATTAATCAATGTATACAGGGTGTATTAAAAAGTGCGCACGCAATTCTACGTTGAAAATCAAGTAAAAACTTTAACGCCAATTTGGTCTTATAAGCACTTAAAGGTTTTCTAATTTGGTAACGCTGTACAATTTAAAGCTAAGAGACATGCATTTACTTACCCTTGATCGTATATGTTTGTGATTCTGCAATTAAATCAAGTATGTGCTCATGTTTTTCATGGATATCCTCTAAAATTATTGAAATAATTGACAAATCAAGATTGAATGCGTTTTATTTAAATTAATACTCATTTTTGGCTACAATAGCTGTTCAAAATGAGCACCTGCAACTTCTACACATTTGGTACACCGAGTAAGAATGTTTGGTATTAGATTTTGCAGCATGTTACGATTATTTATTTCTCTAACTGCATTATTTCAATAAGTTGTTCTTCGGTTTCAATTTCTACTTGATAAACGTAAGCTTTTAAAAAACCCCAAAGGAAAAAGTCTAGGACATTTAGGTCGGGACTTCTTGCGGGCCATGGTATCGGAGCATCACGCCCGATCCGCCGCTCTGGAAAGTTTTGATTTAAACAATCCCTAGTTTCAAGCCCCCAGTGGGCTGGAGCTCCATGTAACTGAGCCCCCATATCTCTCCTGACAAGTAATGGTACTTCCTCCAATAATCCCGGTGAATCGTTGTACAAAAAATTGACAAAATTTTTGGCGTTTAATCGATGAGGCAAAATGTGTGGCCCTATTAGACTATTTCCGATAATTCCAGCCCATACATTGACGCTGAATCTAAACTGGTGATTAGTTTGATGGAAGACATCAGGGTTTTCATCAGCCCAGTGGTGCATATTGTGCATATTAAACATTCCGTTACGGGTAAATAAGGCTTCATCCGTCCATAAAATGTTTTCAATGAAAGCCGGGTTGACTGTGTGTTGCCGTAATAACCATCTGCAAAACACCATCCGTCGTGTATAATCTTCCATAAGCAACCCATGGACTCGCTGGAAGTGGAACGTATGTAAGAGATTTTTTAGCTTAGCACTCGATGTACAGCAGTGCGTAGCAGTACGCAGCTCGGAGACTTATTATTAAGTCTTCGAGCTACAGAACGGGTACTTTGTCGGGGTTCGTCTTCAAATACCTGTAAGATGTTTTCTTCTATTTCGGGTTGTAATACATGTCGTGGTCGCCCTCCACCAACTCCCTGCATAGGTTCTATTCTCCCTGTTTCTCTTAAGCGGCGATTTAGTATTTCAATAACATGAGCATTAGGATGTCTCGTGTTTACATAAGGTTCGGCATATAAATTTGAAGCTCGGAGAAAATTACCGCCACATTCGCCTAATATCAAATACATATCTGCGTATTCAGGAAAACTGTATGCCATGCTTTTTCCCAAAACCAAAAACACAAAACTGAAGAATCAAACAAGGAACAAAGTAAGTTAGAACAATAATAAGAGGGAATAACTAATAAATAATGAGTGAAGCAGGTTTTACGAAAAGAAACGTGACTTTTACAAGTGTCAAAAATGACATTAATACATCCAGTTATGAATTTTTTATTGTTACATTTTAAAAATAAACCCACCTTATAATGCATAAATAATTAAAGAAACAAATAACTATATTTATTTGAGACATACAATAGGAATGAGAAGTGAAAATCAAATAAAAGAAATAGAACGACGAATAAAACTAGCTTGGTCGGCGTTCGGAAAACTACACTTCGTGTTTAAAAGTGACTTTCCAATAATTCTCAAAAAGAAAGCATT
Organism: Agriotes lineatus; assembly: GCA_940337035.1. Taxonomy (NCBI): domain Eukaryota; kingdom Metazoa; phylum Arthropoda; class Insecta; order Coleoptera; family Elateridae; genus Agriotes; species Agriotes lineatus. Next base: position 39,611 of record CALNHX010008824.1, read on the forward strand.
TGACACATGTATCCTGCCTGTTTTAATATACGGAGCTGAGACGTGGACATTAACAGCAAGAGCGATACACAAGCTACAAATACCGCAAAGGGGCATGGAGCGCTCTCTACTAGGGATAACACTGAGAAACGAATGGATAAGGCAACGAATAAAAGTTAGAGATGTAGTAGAATCAGTAGCAAGTGCAAAATGGAGATGGGCCGGACATATAGACAGGATAACGGACCACAGATGGACGAAAACAGTTCTAGAATGGAGGCCGAGATTAAGAAAGAGGAATACAGGAAGACCACAAATGAGGTGGAAAGACGACATTGTCAGGATAGTGGGACGCAACTGGATGAGAGAGCACGGAACAGACAAAAATGGAAAGAGTATGGGGAGGTCTAAACCCAGCAGTGGGTTGAATAAAGGCTGAAGATGAGATTGCAACGTCTTCCAAAACTATTAATCGCGAAGATTTTGCATTCTTAAATATTAAATTATAAACGGGGCTGCGCGCGCTATTGCGCGGTCTATCCTACTCAATTTACCACCATTTTTAGGCCTATTACGTAGGGCCATTCCGTTCTGTTACACACTTGTTACACAATCTTAGAAAACACAACATTTCGTATGACAGGAAGCAGAAGGTTCTTTTGTGTAGGAAGAAATAGGGAAATACCCGTCCTCTAAACCAAGAGGAACGTTCACGTGGTGAGGTGGAAGCTTACTGCTTTCACCTAACCGTTGAAACGCTCCAAGAGGAGCCATCGCACTACTAATTGTCGACATGATCTAAAAAAAAACACGTTAAAAAAGTCCCCAGCACGTCATCGCTTCGCCAATTTTCTAGATCAGTTCGAGTCTCGATCTTACATAGATTTTTCGATTCTTAATCTCATGGCTTCTGCCGAGTTATTGGTGTCACCGGTTTCATGCCAACAGAAGGCGAAAAAGGAACAATGGTTGGCATCTCGAGATAACATGGATGACAGCAGATCACACGAAATACACCAAACAAATATCACAAAAATACACACCACGAACTAACATGTTGACAGGTACACAGTACAGTGTCTATATTAACGACAGTGTGGTCAATTTTGGTCCCGTTTCTGATTGGTTGTTTTAAAATCCGCCATTAAGAGTCGTTTCAATGTCCTATTGAATACAGTCGCTTTATAAAAGGGACTGTACTATTGAATATTTTTAGCAGTGTACGCATATTTATTTACAAAAAGTTACTAATGTCAAAATAAGACATTGACATTTTATAAATTATCTAAAGTAGCAATAATTTTGACTTTAGTAATATTTTGTTACTAAATGTCACTGATGACACCGTTAAAAAATAAACATGACAATCCTGTCACAGTGTAACAAATGGAGTGAATGCGGTACAGACGACTCCTGCAGTTTACACAGGTATTTGTAGTCATATTTCAGTAACAGACGCTTCATTATCACTGTTTTAAAACAGTTTTTTGATAAAACGGGAGTTATTTGTAGATACACATTCGTGCAAGTTTTAATTGATGTTAACCGTCTAAAGGAGATCTGTTATCATTTGTAGAGAGGCTAATTGCTTAAAATGGGGCCCTCGGGGATCCGCCCCTCTCCAAAGGGGCTCACGGAGTTCCGTCTCTCTCTAATGGGGTCCTCGGGGATCCTCCCCTTTCCAAGGGAGCTTACGGGGCTCTGTCCCTCTCCAAGGAGGCCCTTGGGGCTTCGCCCCTCTCCAAGGGTCCATCCGGGCTCCGCCCCTCTCCAGGGGGGCTCACGGGGCTTCGCCCTCTTCAAGGGGGCTTTCAGGGCTTCGTCCCTCTCCGAGGGGGGCCTTGGGGCTCCGCCCCTCTCCAAGGGTCCATCCGGGCTCCGCCTTGTTCCAAGGGTTCATCAGGGCTTCGCCCCTCTCCAACGGAGCCGTCGGGGCTCCGCCCCTTTCCAAAGGGGCCCCCGGGGATCCGCCCCTCTCCAAGAGGTTCTTTGGGGCTCCGCCTTTCTCAAAGGGGCCATCGGGGCTTTGCCCCTCTCTAAGGGGGCCCTGGTGCTTCGCCCTTCTGTAAGGGGCCCTCGGAGATCCGCCTCTCGGGCTCACGGGGCTCCGTCCCTCTTTAAGGGGGCCATCGGTCATCCGTTCCTCTCCAAGGGGGCTCACGGGGCTCCGCCCCTCTCTAAGAGGGTCTGCTCCAAAAGGCCCTCGGGGGTCCGCCCCTCTCCAAGGGGCCCACGTTGCTCCGCCCTTCTCCAAGAGGGCTCTCGGGGCTCTGCCCCTCTCCAAGGGGCGCTCGGCACTCCGCCCCTCCTCAAAGGGGCCTTCGGGGCTCCGCCTCGGTCACGAAATCGAGGCGACGGCGAAATGAATGCAAACGCAAATGGGGGACATCGCGTTTGCAATTGTCGTGACGGACACACACGTTTGGATCGTTCTCCTTTATTTATATGATATGTAAATTCATTACCAAAATGTTATATTTTATATTTGATTACTTATTTTAATTGTTGAATTATAGGTTGTTGATACTATTTGAATCTATTTCTCAACCACAGTCGAAAAAAATTTCAAAGTTTGAGCATTACTAACTCCTTAACCAAAGAGTTAACACTAAAATTGTATTCGAGTTTCTTGCTTGTTTTTCTACGTAGAATTGCATGGTGAAATTATTAGCTGCATGTTTTAATACACCCTGTATATCTATAAAAATTATATTTATTTTGGTAATTATGCAGTGGTTTTACTAATCTAACATATATTTGAGTGAACGTATTTCTCCGATTTTGAGCGCCCTTAGTAAAGGGGTTGAAACGTCACAAATCTACAAACAATTAGAACTGTTGCAACTATTTCTCACTGAAGATCTGGTTTACATAATTGTTTCTTTTGAAAACACTTTGTACAAAAGAACTGTAGTGCAGGCATGACTCAGGAAGAAATTAAATGTTTTCCAGGTGTTCTGTAAAGAAGAGGTTGCAATATAGTTTCCAGGAAATATAATATATGTATTGGGAAACCGGGGCACAAGAGATTAAAGTTTATTATGATAAGTCTGAATCTGCACAATTATAGCAGTTAGTTAGCGACCTGAACATAAGAAATATAAAAGGCATCCGCACTGTGCAAGAAAATAGAACTCCCCACACAAAATTCAAAAATAAAAAAAAATCAAGAGGATGGTATCAGCTTTTGGAACCAACCAATAATGATGAAACGATAACAAAGTTGTTCCTGTTGCAACCAATATATTATCTGCTAGTTCCATTGAAAACGTCAACCCCACAAGCTAATAAAGAATAATATGTTACTTAGAAAGCTGGAAATGCGTTAAATTTGTCTTTTATTGCTAGTAATTTGGTTTGCACTTTAGGGACTGTTATGATGTTCTTACTGGGTTCACCACTTTGAAATTAAATTAATTAACTACGAAAACGCATTTACCTTTTTGTGGCTTCTTGCTTAACAATCCTGAACTAAAAAAAATGAGTAGGTTCGTTGAGGATGAATAAAGCATAATATAGCAGCAGTAGAAATAATACAGGATTTAATTATAGTCAAATATAATATTATTGCATTCAAAAATTAGGTCTGCTCTTATGAGCATGCAGTAAGTTAAAATTTGGCAAATCTATGTGAATTAAAACTGACTGAAGTTAACAGTGCAACCCTATCTGAAGAAAAATTATCATTGTTACAAGCTCTGACACACGCGATAGCCGCTGTTGGAGCGAAATATCTGACAAGCAGCTATGAGCTGCGCGAAAAACTAAAAAGAATTGTTCAAATTAAAAATTACGCTGACATATGAACAGAAAAATAAGCATGTGCTAGTACTTACAGTATTACATGGCATAGACAGGGTTTTAAGTCCATGCGCTTGCGGCTACTTCGTAAAATTGTGGGAGCCGTCGTAGCTAGATACCAAAAGGTGCTCCAAACTGAAATCTCTTCGGAATTCAACAGAAAAAGAACCTCGTCACCGACGCGGACAAGGCCAGGCGATTCTGTACAAGAGGGAGGATTCCGGCTTTTATTCCTGTTTGAACACCCCACGCGTGCCACAATTGAGCTGAGATAAAGAAAAAATATATTCACCGAAGCTAGAGGGTGGCCCGGAGTTTGCATGCCGCAAACAAGCGATTAAATTGAGCACGCTGGATTAATGGGCGTGAAGAAAAATCGCCATGTTCTTCCACGACTGGTAAAAATTTAAAGTTGGCGCATGGGTTTAAAATCCCCAGAAAGGCCCAGTAACTTAACTCACTACGTGTTCGCCGAAGGCAAAACGGAAATAGACTGTGATTTTAAATTCGACTCCGCTTAAAGCTCAGAGTGAAGTTAGCTCTACTTCTAGCAAAATTACGTAAATCTAATAAAATCAATCTGAGAAAGTAAGCATGCTAATTTTCTGCATAACGACATATTAGGCTTCTAACGCCGAAATTAAAAAGTGCAAACATTAATTGTGGGCAGATAAAGCTACAGTTTTGTTGGGAAAACAACAGGAAGCAAATTATAGAAAACCGGTGAATGAACTAAGCCCAGGGCAGAAGAAAGTGGAGTAAAATTGAGAAAGACTGAAGATATTAGTGTATATCCAACGACTCCCAACATATGTAGTGACAAGTGCACCAACTTACCTGCGACGTTTCTGAACTGCTCTCCACTTCACATAAATCTGACACAGTGTATAAATAATATAACCTGAAAATAAGCATGCACAAACACGTAGGAAAATCATAAGGAATCTTTCAATAAACCGATCTATTAGTCTAAGCACATGTGAATAAAATAGGTACACACCATGATAACATATTATAATAAATGACGCTTGCATGCCGCAAACAAGCGATTAAATTGAGCACGCTGGATTAATGGGCGTGAAGAAAAATCGCCATGTTCTTCCACGACTGGTAAAAATTTAAAGTTGGCGCATGGGTTTAAAATCCCCAGAAAGGCCCAGTAACTTAACTCACTACGTGTTCGCCGAAGGCAAAACGGAAATAGACTGTGATTTTAAATTCGACTCCGCTTAAAGCTCAGAGTGAAGTTAGCTCTACTTCTAGCAAAATTACGTAAATCTAATAAAATCAATCTGAGAAAGTAAGCATGCTAATTTTCTGCATAACGACATATTAGGCTTCTAACGCCGAAATTAAAAAGTGCAAACATTAATTGTGGGCAGATAAAGCTACAGTTTTGTTGGGAAAACAACAGGAAGCAAATTATAGAAAACCGGTGAATGAACTAAGCCCAGGGCAGAAGAAAGTGGAGTAAAATTGAGAAAGACTGAAGATATTAGTGTATATCCAACGACTCCCAACATATGTAGTGACAAGTGCACCAACTTACCTGCGACGTTTCTGAACTGCTCTCCACTTCACATAAATCTGACACAGTGTATAAATAATATAACCTGAAAATAAGCATGCACAAACACGTAGGAAAATCATAAGGAATCTTTCAATAAACCGATCTATTAGTCTAAGCACATGTGAATAAAATAGGTACACACCATGATAACATATAATAAATGCGCTAAAACTACAACCCACCTGGGGAACGCTTTATTTCTAATCGACAAACGAACGATTAATTTAGAATAGCCGGAGCTATTAACATGAATGACTAATTTAGGATAGCCGGAGCTATTAACATGAATGTTTAATTTAAATACAGTGCGAGCCATCTGCTGGCTTGTAAACACGAATGACTAATTATAAATTCAACACGAGCCGTCTATGGGGTTGTAAACATGAATGATTAATTTAAATTCAGCGCGAGCGGTCTGCTGGGTGGTAAACATGAATGACTAAATATACATACAGCACTCTACCTTAATTAACGGCTTTTCCTGACGGCTGCTTCGCTAGAGTAATCGGGCTGTGGCTTGAAGTTGTGGGTATGTACGCTGTCCAGAGAGTTTCCTTTATTATCAGGGAATGATGCAGAACCCACCTGGGCAACGACGAAGACTGCGAGACCTGTAGTTCGCACGCTCAAAAAGGATCCCGACCATGCGGTGGGCAAATATGCCATCCAGGCTTACGAAAAGAAGCGAGCGGCTGCGGCCATCAATACGACAACGACACTCAATCACTTAAAATCACGACCTTTTACTCTCACGGTCCTTCAAGAACTCTCCAAAAATCACGCCACGCGGTCTTAGACACACGCCATAGGCTTGCAACGTGCAGGGGGAAACCGGTTAGTAGCATGATCTGTGCACCTGTGACCAATCACGAGGCGAGAAAAACCAGCTCCACCAACTTTCTAGAACAAAGCTGTGTTCGAAATCTTTAAAATTCTAAATAAACCAAGGCAAATAATTATGAACGAAAATATTAAAGTGGCCGTTACAGTTGCTTAAAATTGTGAACCACCAACTGCCTGAACACCATTTGATGAACTAGCTCACGTAGAAATATGTCTGGAAAGCTTCATATACAGCGAAGTTGTAATTATTAAATAGAAACTACTCCAAGGAGTTGAATTTAAAAGTATCTTGACACTCCCCTTATTTGAAAGAGAGTTCCCCGAAGTCTCTTAAAAACCCACGGGACATTTTCCTAGAGTCCGCCCAACGTAAGATAGGGACAGGCACGTCATCATTGCCAGGGTGCGCAGTGGTTTGGCAATTATCCCGATGGGCCATGGTTACGTAGCAACGGCACGTTCTTAAATAGGCGTCCTGTTACCAGAGGGTTTAGTTGGTGATAGGATACGCGATGAGTTCACTTGTATCCGTGTACGCCACTGCCAATACTTGAGGCGCGTGACGTAACAAAAATCCGCGCAGCCGAACTGTGACGTGCCTGTCCCTATCTTACGTTGGGAGGACTCTACCACGCAAGCTGACTCACCCGGCCAAATCAATGAAAATGATAGGTTGCACCCCCAAAGGGATTACGCACACTGGCCACCAGATAGGGTGCGAAATGTGGGAAAAGAGAAGAGGAAGAAAAAAATACTGGATACGCCAGTGGAAATACGAAAATTTGGGTAAGGACCTGGCGGTTCGCTGAAGGCAAGCACTCACTCCCTGGACTATGGGAGACGGGCGACAGAAAAACATGATGTCCCACAGGAGTAGTACTCCGCCAGGGGTCCACTAAAACGATAAATGTTTGACTCCCTCGGGGAACCAAACGATCATAAACCAACAGGTAATCAAACCGACGGGCTCGCCTATCAGGCTCGACTGTCCCTCCAGACCAGGAGAGAAACACATAAAAACAAATATATCAACCGACCTTGGCCGAAACAGGCATGGCACGCACTGCGACGACGGTCACGCGATCCCAGACTTGCAACGTGCAGAGGGGAACCGGTTAGTAGCATGACCTGTGCACCTGTGACCAATCACGCGGCGAGAAAAACCCGCTCGGCGAACTTTCTAGAACAAAGCTGTGTTCGAAATCTTTAAAATTTTAAATAAACCAAGGCAAATAATTATGAACCAGAAAACTGAAGTGGCCGTTACAGTTGCTTGAAATTGTGAACCACCAACTGCCTTAACACCATTTTATGAACTAGCACACGTAGAAATATGACTGGAAAGCCTATATACACCAAAGTTGTAATTGTTAAATAGAAAATACTCCAAGAAATCGAATTTAAAAATGTCCCGACAGAGTGACACTGAGAGTATAGTGACAAGGTTGCTTTCATATTAAATAAATATATTTCTGTGTCTAGACACGGTAACACAAACTGTCCCAGAAATTTTTCATACAATGGTATTCGAAAGGTGATACTGAAATACTTATTTGAATCCGTGCGATTGACAGATGAGCAATATAAAGATATTAATAAGAGAAAATGCAACAAAATCTAGCTTGGCAAAACTGAAACTGAAAAACTGGTAAATGGAAGATAAAGACATTTTATTAAATATTTATTTACTGTCATTTGCTGTTACGAATATAACTGAGATTCGATCTGTGATAAAATAATTTTAAAAATCATTCTATCTAAAGGAAATTTACGAGTTTATGAAACTAATATTGTAAGTGAAAGATTAGCAAAAATTAATGTTGGTAATTTAAATGTAAACGAAGGCATGTTCATTATATTGTGCTAAAGGGTAGTCGGTTGTCAGCAAAAAACCCGAAATAGATAACAAATACATCATACACTACAATAATTTAAAATATGTAAAACGACTATTTTAAAATCAAAAAGCTGTTTGCTATTCCTGTGGGCCAGCTTCCTCTAAAAGTTAGTGATAGCCCTTCTTTGCCACACCAGGCCCACCTTTCGAGTTCCCGGCTTGTATTGCTTTCATATCGGTATCGTTAAACAATTGCCTTACGTTCGAATTACCCCTTTACTGTATAACACCTGCATGTCAAGCATGTCAACCATTTCCTGCATTTTAACCTCCCCCCCCCCGTACTTAAAATTTAGATACCTCTTCAAATTTAGCATTGAAACTGATACTCTCTTATGTGTGTATGTTTACGCAAGTGTTAGCCTAACAAACACACGTTTTGAGCTCTCCCTGTAAGGGAAGGTTAAACAAATTTTAGTACGTTGGTTGAATTGCAACCAGCCTAATTAGGATTCACTAATCACAGAATGTAGCCTTTGACAACATCCCTTAGGCAATTTTTCTTTCTGTAATAATAAAAAATGGGTAATGGGTCAGCTTCTATTGTGCACCGATTATTATTTTACCTGTATTGTTGTATGCTCAATATAACGTTTAAATTGTTTCATTCTGTATAACCGTATGAAGTTGAATTTATGTGCAAATTAAGCACCAAGCAGCTGGAGGTAAGGTGAGTTCATGCAACCCTCCAGACTCCAGCTGCATCCCGACGCCTTGGGCGTCTTTTTCTGAATTGAGGGACAGATAGAACATAACTAAATACTTTCTACTTTTCTACCGAATTTACTTAAATAGAACGCCTTTAAAGTAAAGCCTCGCCTGTAACTGCACTTTAGATCGTAAGCAGTTCGGTAAGTGAACTAGAAATGAAACACTTCTCTAACTTTTATATACTTCTGTGAGAAGGTCATGGACAATAGCTCAATGGCAGCGGTACAACTCTCGTATCAGTAACAACCCATAATGTGAGAAAATAATCCACCTTTTGCCATAATTATATTTATAACCCATTGTAAAGTTACAATCGACGTAAATAGTTTTTCGAAATTGCTTAGTGTTGGTGCTTACGCATGCAATAAATAAATTTATAGTAACTAGTTTTTGTATTGTCGGTGATGTTCGTTACGTTTTTTCTAATGCATCTAGTAAGTTACAAATGTAATCTTGAGACATTATAGATTCCGTTCGTTTTCGTTAGGCATTCAACACCGTATACTGCATTAGATTCAGCGGCAAAGGACCCTATAAGGAGTACAGCTTGCAAGATGCGTATGGAATTGCTATTAGAGAAAAACTAGCGAAATATTTGAAAAATGAATGTCGGCACTGTCCGGTGAGGTTTGGCTTTTACAATTCTTGTTTAAAGTGATTCAAAATACTAATCACATTTACCACGATATTGGGTGCAAGATTGGTGTAAAAATGAAGATCACATGATCATATGACTACTTTTAGAGTAAAATCAGGCGGGCAGCAGCAACTTTTGCAAACTATATCATGGGTGAAGACGCTTCCCAGTATATAGAAGCATTCTTCGTCAATATTCGACCTCCTGAACAAGCGCTCGGAAATCTTTTAAATGGTTTTGTCCAGGATGGTGATCCAACCGTGAAGGGCCTGGCAGGCAGCTGTGGTTTTATTGAAGTGAGCGTATATGTTTTTTTTTTGTAAACGTCTTGGTAATTGAATTTGAAGATGTGAAATTAAAATTAAAAGGAGGCAATTTGTTATTACTTTTACTATTATAGATTAGTTCTGAAAAAGTAACCTTTTTATATTTTGTGATAGATACAGAAAAGTAAATTCTAGTGATATCATTAAGGTCGCGATGGTGCATCTCGTCATTTCAAAACCACGTTGCATTCTTTTAATGACACGACAAAATTACCTTTTCTAAACCCTAATTGCATTGGAGCAATAATTTCTTATTTACATAGGTGTTGATTTTGTCTGTGACTAATTACGTCTTATATTTGTTTTAACTAACAGAGTCAAACATTACTTATCGTAGATGTAAATGAGCCCAATTTTTTATTAAAAAATCTGATTGCAGGTACATCAAAGACAACAACGATGAGCCATTTTCCACATTTGGCGCATTCAAAAGTAGAGGTAGACTTATTTTAAAGAAAGGACAAGGAATCAGTTTTCGTAACCTGTTTAAAGATAGCCTTGAGAACAGTATTGAAATTAATACTTCACCCAAAAATCTTGCGAACTGGTTATACTTCAATAAGGGAACTCCAGATGGCAAATAAAGTTAACATTAACTAGAAAAAACAAAAAAAATATGAGGTTGTTACAATAGAAACAATAGACTTAATTGGTTGTTGTGTATATACTTATTTAACTATTGGGAAATAAATACATTACCACATAGTTTGAAGCAGAATAGAAGATAACCCATTTTCATCGATCATTCATTAGATATTTTACTATGGATATGTGTAGAATAATAATGTTGAACAGTCACAACAATAACTATAGATGAGTAGTATATACCAGGGTAGTTTAGATATGAGTCGAAACATACCTTTAAAATCTCAATTACATAGACTAAATGAATAACAATTATTTTCTTGCTATCTATGTGTTTTAACGTTTATAAATAGAGTCAATTCGTAGCATGTTTGTGTATTATTAATTAATAAGCTTAAACATTGTAATTTTGCGTAGTCAAATGTGCGCAGATCTGGTCCTGTACATGCAGCGCTTACATTGGTAGGTAGCTACTCATCAGAATCTTTCGATCATCGTGAATTCGCAAAAACAGCAGTTGCGCGCGGGCGTTTCTCAGAGTCGCTCGCTTTTAAGTGGATCTCAAAGAATTGTACTTGTGGCGGGTTAAAATTAGAAGCAGCTAAAGCCTTACTATATTTAAAACTAGCTGTAGAAGTTCTCTGAATAATGTAGAAGTTTTGAGTGCAGCAAGTTCCGTTTGCATGTCAAACAAACAAGTCTTTCATCGTGTACTTAGTGAGTACATAACTTGCTAGCCACGTATATTTGTACGTACATTGTGGGTATGTGATGTCAGCCGCTATAGCTACACCACCTAACAGCGAGGCGTTTCCCGCATCGGATGTGGTTAAATTTCACGCGTCACGCCATCCAAGGTTTGGGTGACGCAATTTAAGGGTGAGCGTAATACTCAACAGAGCGGATAACTTAGTACCTACAAAAAATATTTTGCAGCTAGAAGCAATAAGCGGTAGCTAGAGCCGTGTTAGAATCACGTTCAAAAGCATGCGCTTACGTGTGTGAATTGTGCCGAATTTTTATGCATGCAAATCTCAGACAGGGTTGGGTTTGGGCAGTTTAAGGCTTTCACTTTCAAGAGTTTCAAGGGCAACTATTTATGCCATACTTTAATATTTTTTAAATGAATGTCCAAATACAATTTAAGTGGCCTTAAGCTATATTCCATAGTTATTTGCTTATAGAAATTGTCAATTAATCTGTATCTTAATACTATTCTGTTTTAAAGTCAATATTTATGTCAGCAAATTGGCTTTTCTTGTGTATGGTGTTTTATGTCATTTTCGGTCGAAAACTACTACGGGTGCAAACCAGTTTCCTGTTTTTGACAAGTGGCAATCATTCTTGATCATGACTGGGGTATTTGAATAGTTTCATGTATACTGAGATAGCTAGGTAAACAAAGGAGCAAATAAAATTATCATAATAATAAGAAGTACCAGGCGACTCATTTAAATTTAACGTCCCGACTGGGGAAGGAGGGCATAACCAACGCATCGTTACAACTTGCAGGGTTTCATGTCTTCTTACGCCAAAACAGAAACGACATTAAAGTTTCAAGATAGCTTTTTAGCCGTTTGGAAAAAACTACGCTTTGCTAACTCGATATTAATGTGACTTGCATTTTGGGTACCTACATCATTTTATTCCCAAGGTATATATATATATATATATATATGCAATTAAAACACAAACTATTTCAACACAAAAAAGCATACCCTCTCGGCATAAGTGAAATCTGAAGGCGATACCCCAAGTAAAAAAATGCAAAACTGGACTTCTGTTTGGGATGTATTAGGAAGTTACCAGAGAGATGGAGTAAACGCATTGAGTTAGAGGCAGAGATTTAACATTTCTAATTGAATATCAACAGAATATTAGTTAAAAATTCTGTACATACATATACACAAGTGCACTACTGCTAAAATACAGGTATATTTCAAACATGTAACAGTGTTAGCTAATTTTCTAAATATTAAGTATTCGACTTGCTCATCCCGTAAGTTGAATTATGGGACTTCTTATTTTTACCTGTCTCAGTATCGGCTTCCCGACTTCTCCTCGCTTTAGCAGTACTTAATTAGTTCAGGGTATTCCATTACTTTCCCGTCTCAAGAACGTGCGTAAATATTGTTTTCCCTGAAATTGAGTTATTCAAAGTGGGCGAAATTGTCAAAACAATGACTGGGTGGGAATTGTGCCGAATTTATAGAGAAGCGCGGATAATTTCGGTCTTTCGTTCTGCAATTTATTATACTTATTGTGGTTTTTATTATGCATGACGAATCGAAAAAAGACTATGCAGAGTAAAAACTACAGAAAGTTTATGATGTAGTTAAAAACGATAGGCTTCCTAGTTAAAGGAGGAAATAGTAAATTTTCCACAAATGTAAAGAAAAATTGGAAACACAATTACGACACATAATAAGTGGTTTTCATAGAGTTTGAAAGTATCTAACGTTAACGAGGTTCGTCCAAATATACAACTTCTTATTTAACTTAAAAACTACAAATTGACAACAAACAACTGACAAGTAAAATGTAAAAGCATACACGGAACCCTACACACACTTCGCAGCAAACGCAATATGGCTGCCTAGAAATCGTTGCGGCAGACCGGCATACAAAAAACCTCTTGCTCGCCCAATCGAAATTGTAAACCATCTGCTTATCAGCTATTTTATATTCTGCTTTCTAAACTAGGTTCGTATAATGGGAGCTGTACAAGCTTTCTCATGGCTACCATTCCTATTTTTTTTTGTATCACCTCACAGATTGCCTCAGCTTGTTGCAGTTATTAGTTTTTAACTTTTCTGCTTGGATTGACAGCTTTCAGGTAAAATAAACACAGGAAGAAGTCAAAACCACTTAATTATTTTCACAACTTAGCTCTTAACCCAATCTGTTCTTCTTCCTTCTTTTACATTAGGCAAGTGGCCTGTTTAGTTCCACAAAGTTGTGGTTCTATGAACCCTCTTTAGTTGTAAGTCTGATAGGTGGCTAGCCTTGCCGGTCGAAATCGAAGAAGACTTCCCTTGTTAGAGGTTAACAACTACTACAGCTCTGCAAACGCCTATATAGTGACTGCAATTTGGTTGAAACAAATGCTATTGCATTAATTTGATTGATTGTTACATTGTCCTTGCCACTAATATTAATTCTAAATTATAAAACAAAAAACGTATTTTCTAAATTAACTAAGCAAACGTAACTACCATGAAATTAAAATTAACACCACTAGTTCGGTTGCTTTGATCGTTTTAACACGTCATATGACGAAATTCCGCTAATGTATGCCTGAATTGTAGAATTAATCAATTATTAGCTCTTATTTTAATATTTAAATAACAATATTTACAGCATTTACTTTATTTTAACCCTACCGCTTACTTTTTGAGCCATTCCGAGTTAGTATGTAGAAGTTACAAACCCTGTTCAGTTTGACAGATGATAAGAATTTAAATTTAACTTTTTACAACATTTACTCACTCACTGAAATAATAAAATTTTAAAATTGTTTTCTACTCTTGCATCTTCATATAATAGCATTATTTATCTAATCTTATACAACCTTAAATTGCATTATACGTCATAGAGGTATTTTCCAGGTTAACCTCGCCTTGAAATCGTTCTAGTGTAAGATGTATTTTTTACCCCCAATTAAACGTGTAAATTGTTAAGGTATTTACAACCCATTTTAGTAAGGTTACTTACAGTGTAGATTGTGTTGCAAAAACCATAAAGATCACTCTGAAAGTGGTCTCTGAAAGCTTATCCATAATCGGGACGTTTGAAAATATAAAATTTTGTCTATTGCGACAGTCTTTTGTCGATTTCGCATAGTACTTTATTTCATTTCATAATTTTTTCGTAAAACTGAAATTTGTATTGTTTCAGTTGGTGTGTAACTACAGCAATCAATGTATAACGTGTATAGTATGTTTAACAGCAGACGGAACATAGAACATTTACATTGCCCGTGCTGTGTAGTGATACGATGTTTAGTGCGCCCCTTTGTTCACATAAGGTTTTCAGTTACATCATTCTGCTCAAGTTGTTGAAATTAATTATCACTAATTGTGCAAATAATAACATCGTAATTATATCTGCTTCGTCGTGAGTACGATGATTATACCAAAAGTGTTAAGCTCTGCCGTCTCTTCTTTAGATATTAACCTGGGCATGATCTTTTTCGGCTTTTACGTCTGCGCATTGTTAGTGACAAATAACCATTTTGAAATTCCTAACGAAAAATTATGTGAAACGTAACTGCTTTCATTCAATAATAATCAAACGTGTACTCCGTATTTATTCGATTTAACAGACATTAAAATATCACAAATTGACCCAGCCACATGGTTAATAACTTCACCCTCTAAGGCTATATTAGATATTAAATGTAATAATCAAAATATTCGAAAGGAATTGCTTGCCTCCAAAATCATGCATTTAAGCCCGGATTGCATTGTTCTGATAAATCACGAACATATGTTATTCACAGCTAAAACTATTTCAAATAAAGTTGTCGATCTGAAAATTCCACGCATGGACAAAATAACAATTTCCAAATCAAAACATCAATATTTAAAAAATCGGTTTGATTCCTAGAGATCAAATAAAATTAAATGATCAAAAACACGCGCTAAGACCTGTTGATCATATAAATTCAAACCCCTCAAGTGTGTCATCGATTATTCATACTATAATAATTACCTTGCTAGTTGTAAGCTTATTTTTATATATGTATTTTAGGCGCAACTCCTTAAAAATCAAAGTTATCGACTTTCTAAATAAAAATTGGTAATCGTTCGTAAATTATTTTATTCTATAAAGAAATGTATTATTTCAACCTGCATAAAAATGTATTATTTTAAATTGCATAAAAATGTAAAGGTTTGATTTTAAGCTGTAATAACGCTTTGAAATAGATAGAATAGCTTACTTAGTAACACGTGCATCGGTGGTAGCCGCTAATCTGTTACGAGCTAGTATTATTTAGATAAGATAACATTTAGCTTCCTGCTCTGCCTGATTTGTACGCTTCAGTCTTGAGCTGGCGCTTGTATCGTTAAGTCAGTCTTAAGCTCCTCTGTTTTTCCTTGTTTCATAGTAAAATAAAACTTTTTAAAACGGTGATTTGCGCTTTACCAAAAGAAACTCTTTCAACTCTACTTGCATAGACACTAACTTGGGTTTCCGCCTCCAATTATATTGCAAACCATGATCTTCAAAACTTTTATTAAATTCTCCTACTATTTATTATATCTTCCTTCATTCTAGTAGAAGCACCATTGTAATTTTTAATACAAGAGCCATTCTTTACTGCTTTTTTTGCAGCAGGATATACACTGCAAAATGTATGTCCTCGACATCTCAAAAGCTTTCGATAACGTATGGGTAGATGGACTAAAGTACAAAATATTACATATAGACATACCTAACTACATAAAAACCATACTATTCCCATTCCTGGAGAGTCGAAACTTTGCAGTTAAAGTCAACAGTTCCATATCATCGACAAAAGACGCTCATGCAGGAGTCCCGCAAGGAAGCGTACTCGGACCCATCTATAGCATATATACTCGCGATATCAATCACCAAACCATCTGTGAGAGCGCTACATTCGCCGATAATACGGCAAAGCATCGTTCAACATAACCTCAAAGACGCCGCAGAACAACTCCAGAGCTCCATGGACATCATTGCAAAGTGGTTCACAAAATGGGGATTAACGAGTAACACTTCAAAATGCAGTAATAACGTTTTTATACCAAAGCGCATCAAAAACGTACCAAACATATCTATTAATGGTGAAGATATACCCTGGATTGATAAAAATCAAAGCATTAAGTACCTGGGCTTGTTATTAGACACGCGTCTGACAGAGAGCGCGCATATAAACAAAAAACTAAATGAAAGATACGCAAAGCTAACCCAACCCTTCCCTCTAGTTAGCATTATTTAGATAAGATAACATTTAGCTTCCTGATCTGCCTGTTGTACTCTTCGGTCTTGAACTGGCGCTTGTATCGTTAAGCCAGTCTTAAGCTCAAAAGTTTTTCCCTGGTTCATAGTAAAATAAAAATTTTAAAAACGTGATTCCCGTTTACCAGAAGAAACTTGCCCGTAGGTTACTCTCTCAACTCTACTCGCATAGACACTAACTTGGGTTTCCACCTCCAATTATATTGCAAACCATGATCTTCAACACTTTTATTAAATTCTCCTACTATTTATTATATCTTCCATCATTCTAGTAGAAGCACCATTGAAATTTTTAATACAAGAATCATTCTTTACTGTTTTTTTTGCAGCAGGATATAC
>CALNHX010008825.1:0-56280 GCA_940337035.1 Agriotes lineatus
GACATATGGGACATCTGGGACGTCTGGGACGTCTGGGACGTTAGGGACATATAGGACATCTAGGACCTTTGGGACGTTAGGGACATATGGGACATCTACGACGTCTGGGACGTCTGGGACGTTAGGGACATACGGGACAGCTGGGACGTCTGGGACGTTAGGGACATATGGGACATTTAGGACGTCTGGGACGTTAGGGACATATGGAACATCTAGGACGCCTGGGACATTAGAGACGTATGGGACATATGGGACATCGGGGACGTCTGGGACGTTAGGGACATATGGGACATATGGGACATCTGGGACGTCTGGGACTTTAAGGACATATGGGACATTTAGGACGCCTGGGACATTAGGGACATTAGGGACACATGGGACATATGGGACATCTGGGACGTTGGGACATATGGATCATCTAGGACGCCTGGGACATTAGGAACATATGGGACATATGGGACATTTAGGAAGCCTGGGACCTTAGAGACATATGGGACATATGTGACATCTGGGACGCCTGGGACATTAGGGACATATGGGACATATGGGACATTAGGACGACTGGGACGTTAGGGACATATGGGACATCTGGGACGTCTGCGACGTTAAGGACATATGGGACATCTAGGACGTCTGGGACGTCTGGGACGTTAAGGACATAAGACATTTAGGACGCCTGGGACATTAGGGACATATGGGGCATCTGGGACGCCTGGGACATTAGGGACATATGGGACATATGGGACATCTGGGACGTCTGGGACGGTAGGGACATATATTACATCTGCTACGTCTGGGACGTTAAGGACATATGGGACATCTAGGACGTCTGGGACGTCTGGGACGTTAAGGACATATGGGACATTTAGGACGCCTGGGACATTAGGGACACATGGGACATATGGGACATCTGGGACGTCTGAGACGTTAGGGACATATAGGACATTTAGGACGTCTGGGACGTTATGGACATATGGGACATCTAGGACGTCTGGGACGTTAGTGTGTATGGGACATTTAGGACGTCTGGGACGTTAGGGACACATGGGACATATGGGACATCTGGGACGTCTGAGACGTTAGGGACATATAGGACATTTAGGACGTCTGGGACGTTATGGACATATGGGACATCTAGGACGTCTGGGACGTTAGTGTGTATGGGACATTTAGGACGTCTGGGACGTTAGGGACATATGGAACATCTAGGACGCCTGGGACATTAGAGACGTATGGGACATATGGGACATTTGGGACGTCTGGGACGTTAGGGACATATGGGACATATGGGACATCTGGGACGTCTGGGACGTTAAGGACATATGGAACATCTAGGACGTCTGGGACGTCTGGGAAGTTAAGGACATATGAGACATTTAGGAAGCCTGGGACATTAGGGACATATGGGACATATGTGACATCTGGGACGCCTGGGACATTAGGGACATATGGAACGTATATGACATTAGGATGTCTGGGACGTTAGGGACATATGGGACATCTGGAACGTCTGCGACGTTAAGGAAATATGGGACATCCAGGACGTCTGGGACGTCTGGGACGTTAAGAAAATATGGGACATTTAGGACGCCTGGGACATTAGGGACATATGGGGCATCTGGGACGCCTGGGACATTAGGGACATATGGGACATATGGGACATCTGGGACGTCTGGGACGTTAGGGACATATGGGACATCTGCTACGTCTGGGACGTTAAGGACATATGGGACATCTAGGACGTCTGGGACGTCTGGGACGTTAAGGACATATGGGACATTTAGGACGCCTGGGACATTAGGGACATGTGGGACATATGGGACATCTGGGACGTCTGGGACGTTAAAGACATATGGGACATCTAGGACGTCTGGGACATTACGGACATATGGGACATATGGGACATCTGGGACGCCTGGGACATTAGGGACATATGGGACATCTGGGACATCTGGGACGTCTGGGACGTTAAGGACATATGGGGCATCTAGGACGTCTGGGACGTTAGGGACATATGGGACATATGGGACATCTGGGACGTCTGGGACGTTAAGAACATATGGAACATCTAGGACGTCTGGGACGTCTGGGACGTTAAGGACATATGGGACATTTAGAAAGCCTGGGACATTAGGGACATATGGGACATATGTGACATCTGGGACGCCTGGGACATTAGGGACATATGGAACATATATGACATTAGGATGTCTGGGACGTTAGGGACATATGGGACATCTGGAACGTCTGCGACGTTAAGGACATATGGGACATCTAGGACGTCTGGGACGTTAAGGAAATATGGGACATATAGGACGCCTGGGAAATTAGGGACATATGGGGCATCTGGGACGCCTGGGACATTAGGGACATATGGGACATATGGGACATCTGGGACGTCTGGGACGTTAGGGACATATGGGACACCTGCTACGTCTGGGACGTTAAGGACATATGGGACATCAAGGACGTCTGGGACGTCTGGGACGTTAAGGACATATTGGACATTTAGGACGCCTGGGACATTAGGGACATGTGGGACATATGGGACATCTGGGACGTCTGGGACGTTAAGGACATATGGGACATCTAGGACGTCTGGGACATTACGGACATATGGGACATATGGGACATCTGGGACGCCTGGGACATTAGGGACATATGGGACATATGGGACATCTGGGACGTCTGAGACGTTAGGGACATATAGGACATTTAGGACGTCAGGGACGTTAGGGACATATGGGACATCTAGGACGTCTGGGACGTTAGGGACATATGGGACATCTGGGACGTCTGGGACGTTAAGGACATATGGGACATCTAGGACGTCTGGGACGTTAGGGACATATGGAACATCTAGGACGCCTGGGACATTAGAGACGTATGGGACATATGGGACATTTGGGACGTCTGGGACGTTAGGGTAATATGGGACATATGGGACATCTGGGACGTCTGGGACATTCGGGACATTAGGAACATATATGACATTAGGATGTCTGGGACGTTAGGGACATATGGGACATATGTGACATCTGGGACGCCTGGGACATTAGGGACATATGGAACATATATGACATTAGGATGTCTGGGACGTTAGGGACATATGGGCATCTGGAACGTCTGCGACGTTAAGGAAATATGGGACATCTAGGACGTCTGGAACGTCTGGGACGTTAAGGAAATATGGGACATCTAGGACGTCTGGGACATTACGGACATATGGGACATATGGGACATCTGGGACGCCTGGGACATTAGGGACATATGGGACATATGGAACATCTGGGACGTCTGGGACGTTAAGGACATATGGGACATCTAGGACGTCTGGAACGTTAGGGACATATGGGACATCTGGGACCTCTGGGACATTAGGGACATATGGGGCATCTGGGACGCCTGGGACATTAGGGACATATGGGACATATGGGACATCTGGGACGTCTGGGACGTTAGGGACATATGGGACATCTGCTACGTCTGGGACGTTAAGGACATATGGGACATCTAGGACGTCTGGGACGTCTGGGACGTTAAGGACATATGGGACAATTAGGACGCCTGGGACATTAGGGACATGTGGGACATATGGGACATCTGGGACGTCTGGGACGTTAAGGACATCTGGGACATCTAGGACGTCTGGGACATTACGGACATATGGGACATATGGGACATCTGGGACGCCTGGGACATTAGGGACATATGGGACATATGGGACATCTGGGACGTCTGGGACGTTAAGGACATATGGGACATCTAGGACGTCTGGGACGTTAGGGACATATGGGACATATGGGACATCTGGGACGTCTGGGACGTTAAGATCATATGGAACATCTAGGACGTCTGGGACGTTAAGGACATATGGGACATTTAGAAAGCCTGGGACATTAGGGACATATGGGACATATGTGACATCTGGGACGCCTGGGACATTAGGGACATATGGAACATATATGACATTAGGATGTCTGGGACGTTAGGGACATATGGGACATCTGGAACGTCTGCGACGTTAAGGACATATGGGACATCTGGAACGTCTGCGACGTTAAGGAAATAAGGGACATATAGGACGCCTGGGACATTAGGGACATATGGGGCATCTGGGACGCCTGGGACATTAGGGACATATGGGACATATGGGACATCTGGGACGTCTGGGACGTTAGGGACATATGGGACATCTGCTACGTCTGGGACGTTAAGGACATATGGGACATATGGAACATCTGGGACGTCTGGGACGTTAAGGACATATGGGACATCTAGGACGTCTGGGACGTTAGGGACATATGGGACATCTGGGACGTCTGAGACGTTAAGGACATATAGGACATTTAGGACGTCTGGGACGTTAGGGACATATGGGACATCTAAGACGTCTGGGACGTTAGGGACATATGGGACATCTGGGACGTCTGGGACGTTAGGGACATATGGGACATCTGGGACGTCTGAGACGTTAGGGACATATAGGACATTTAGGACGTCTGGGACGTTAGGGACATATGGGACATCTAAGACGTCTGGGACGTTAGGGACATATGGGACGTCTGGGACGACTGGGACGTTAAGGACATATTGGACATTTAGGACGCCTGGGACATTAGGGACATGTGGGACATATGGGACATGTGGGACGTCTGGGACGATAAGGACATATGGGACATCTAGGACGTCTGGGACATTACGGACATATGGGACATATGGGACATCTGGGACGCCTGGGACATTAGGGACATATGGGACATATGGGACATCTGGGACGTCTGGGACGTTAAGGACATATGGGACATCTAGGACGTCTGGGACGTTAGGGACATATGGGACATCTGGGACGTCTGAGACGTTAGGGACATATAGGACATTTAGGACGTCTGGGACGTTAGGGACATATGGGACATCTAAGACGTCTGGGACGTTAGGGACATATGGGACATCTGGGACGTCTGGGACGTTAAGGACATATGGGACATCTAGGACGTCTGGGACGTTAAGGATATATGGGACATCTGGGACGTCTGGGACGTTAGGGACATATGGGACATCTGGGACGTCTGGGACGTTAGGGACATATGGGACATCTAGAACGTCTGGGACGTTAGGGACATATGGGACATCTGGAACGTCTGGGACGTTAGGGACATATGGGACATCTGGGACGTCTGGGACGTTAGGGACATATGGGACATCTGGGACGTCTGGGACGTTAGGGACATATGGGACATCTGGGACGTCTGAGACGTTAGGGACATATAGGACATTTAGGACGTCTGGGACGTTAGGGACATATGGGACATCTAAGACGTCTGGGACGTTAGGGACATATGGGACGTCTGGGACGACTGGGACGTTAAGGACATATTGGACATTTAGGACGCCTGGGACATTAGGGACATGTGGGACATATGGGACATGTGGGACGTCTGGGACGTTAAGGACATATGGGACATCTAGGACGTCTGGGACATTACGGACATATGGGACATATGGGACATCTGGGACGCCTGGGACATTAGGGACATATGGGACATATGGGACATCTGGGACGTCTGGGACGTTAAGGATGTATGGGACATCTGGGACGTCTGGGACGTTAGGGACATATGGGACATCTGGGACGTCTGGGACGTTAGGGACATATGGGACATCTAGAACGTCTGGGACGTTAGGGACATATGGGACATCTGGAACGTCTGGGACGTTAGGGACATATGGGACATCTGGGACGTCTGGGACGTTAGGGACATATGGAACATCTGGGACGTCTGGGACGTCTGAGACGTTAAGGACATATGGGACGTCTAGGACGCCTGGGACTTTAAGGACATGTGGAACGTCTAGGACGCCTGGGACATTAGGGACATATGGGACATTTGGGACGTCTCGGACGTTAGGGACATATGGAACATCTGGGACGTCTGGGACGTTAAGGACATATGGGACATCTGGGACGTCTTGGACGTTAAGGACATATGGGACATCTAGGACGTCTTGGACGTCTGGGACGTTAAGGTCATATGAGACATTTAAGACGCCTGGGACATTAGGGACATATGGAACATATGGGACATCTGGGACGTTAAGGACATATGGGACATCTGGGACGTCTGGGACGTTAAGGACATATGGGACGTCTAGGACGTCTGGGACGTCTGGGACGTTAAGGACATATGGGACATTTAGGACGCCTTGGACATTAGGGACATATGGGACATATGGGGCATCTGGGACGCCTGGGACATTATTGACATATGGGACATACGGGACATCGGGGACGTCTGGGACGTTAGGGACATATGGGACATCTGGGACGTCTGGGACTTTAAGGACATATGGGACATCTAGGACGTCTGGGACGTCTGGGACATTAGGGACATATGGGACATATGGGACATATGGGACATCTGGGACATCTGGGACGCCTGGGACGTTAGGGACATACGGGACAGCTACGACGTCTGGGACGTTATTGACATATGGGACATTTAGGACGTCTGGGACGTTGGGACATATGGGACGTCTAGGACGTCTGGGACGTCTGGGACGTTAGGGACATACGGGACAGCTAAGACGTCTGGGACGTGAAGGACATATGGGACGTCTAGGACGTCTGGGACGTCTGGGACGTTAGGGCCATACGGGACAGCTACGACGTCTGGGACGTTAGGGACATATGGGACATTTAGGACGTCTGGGACGTTGGGACATATGGATCATCTAGGACGCCTGGGACATTAGGAACATATGGGACATATGGGACATCTGGGACGTCTGGGACGTTAGGAACATATGGGACATCTGGGACGTCTGGGACGTTAAGGACATATGGGACATATGGGACATCTGGGACGCCTGGGACATTAGGGACATATGGGACATCTGGGACGTCTGGGACGTCTGGGACGTTAGGGACATATAGGACATCTAGGACCTCTGGGACGTTAGGGACATATGGGATATCTAGGACGTCTGGGACGTCTGGGACGTTAGGGACATATGGAACATATGGGACATCTGGGACGTTAAGGACATATGGGACATCTGGGACGTTTGGGACGCTTGGGAAGTTAAGGACATATGGGACATCTAGGACGCTTGGAACATTAGGGACATATGGGACATATGGGACATCTGGGACGCCTGGGACGTTAGGGACATATGGGACATCTGGGACGTCTGGGACGTCTGGGACGTTAGGGACATATAGGACATCTAGGACCTCTGGGACGTTAGGGACATATGGGATATCTAGGACGTCTGGGACGTCTGGGACGTTAGGGACATATGGAACATATGGGACATCTGGGACGTTAAGGACATATGGGACATCTGGGACGTTTGGGACGTTAAGGACATATGGGACGTCTAGGACGTCTGGGACGTCTGGGACGTTAAGGACATATGGGACATTTAGGACGCCTTGGACATTAGGGACATATGGGGCATGTGGGGCATCTGGGACGCCTGGGACATTAGGGACATATGGGACATACGGGACATCGGGGACGTCTGGGACGTTAGGGACATATGGGACATCTGGGACGTCTGGGACTTTAAGGACATATGGGACATCTAGGACGTCTGGGACGTCTGGGACATTAGGGACATATGGGACATATGGGACATATGGGACATCTGGGACATCTGGGACGCCTGGGACGTTAGGGACATACGGGACAGCTAAGACGTCTGGGACGTTAGGGACATACGGGACAGCTAAAACGTCTGGGACGTGAAGGACATATGGGACGTCTAGGACGTCTGGGACGTCTGGGACGTTAGGGCCATACGGGACAGCTAAGACGTCTGGGACGTTAGGGACATATGGGACATTTAGGACGTCTGGGACGTTGGGACATATGGATCATCTAGGACGCCTGGGACATTAGGAACATATGGGACATATGGGACATCTGGGACGTCTGGGACGTTAGGAACATATGGGACATCTGGGACGTCTGGAACGTTAAGGACATATGGGACATCTAGGACGTCTGGGACGTTTGGGAAGTTAAGGACATATGGGACATTTAGGACGCCTGGAACATTAGGGACTTATGGGACATATGGGACATCTGGGACGCCTGGGACATTAGGGACATATGGGACATCTGGGACGTCTCTGACGTCTGGGACGTTAGGGACATATAGGACATCTAGGACCTCTGGGACGTTAGGGACATATGGGACATCTAGGACGTCTGGGACGTCTGGGACGTTAGGGACATACGGGACAGCTGGGACGCCTGGGACATTAGGGACATATGGGACATCTGGGACGTCTCTGACGTCTGGGACGTTAGGGACATATAGGACATCTAGGACCTCTGGGACGTTAGGGACATATGGGACATCTAGGACGTCTGGGACGTCTGGGACGTTAAGGACATATGGGACAATTAGGACGCCTGGGACATTTGGGACATGTGGGACATATGGGACACCTGGGACGTCTGGGACGTTAAGGACATCTGGGACATCTAGGACGTCTGGGACATTACGGACATATGGGACATATGGGACATCTGGGACGCCTGGGACATTAGGGACATATGGGACATATGGGACATCTGGGACGTCTGGGACGTTAAGGACATATGGGACATCTAGGACGTCTGGGACGTTAGGGACATATGGGACATATGGGACATCTGGGACGTCTGGGACGTTAAGATCATATGGAACATCTAGGACGTCTGGGACATTACGGACATATGGGACATATGGGACATCTGGGACGCCTGGGACATTAGGGACATATGGGACATATGGGACATCTGGGACGTCTGGGACGTTAAGGACATATGGGACATCTAGGACGTCTGGGACGTTAGGGACATATGGGACATCTGGGACGTCTGAGACGTTAGGGACATATAGGACATTTAGGACGTCTGGGACGTTAGGGAGATATGGGACATCTAAGACGTCTGGGACGTTAGGGACATATGGGACATCTGGGACGTCTGGGACGTTAAGGACATATGGGACATCTAGGACGTCTGGGAAGTTAAGGATATATGGGACATCTGGGACGTCTGGGACGTTAGGGACATATGGGACATCTGGGACGTCTGGGACGTTAGGGACATATGGGACATCTAGAACGTCTGGGACGTTAGGGACATATGGGACATCTGGAACGTCTGGGACGTTAGGGACATATGGGACATCTGGGACGTCTGGGACGTTAGGGACATATGGGACATCTGGGACGTCTGGGACGTTAGGGACATATGGGACATCTGGGACGTCTGAGACGTTAGGGACATATAGGACATTTAGGACGTCTGGGACGTTAGGGACATATGGGACATCTAAGACGTCTGGGACGTTAGGGACATATGGGACGTCTGGGACGACTGGGACGTTAAGGACATATTGGACATTTAGGACGCCTGGGACATTAGGGACATGTGGGACATATGGGACATGTGGGACGTCTGGGACGTTAAGGACATATGGGACATCTAGGACGTCTGGGACATTACGGACATATGGGACATATGGGACATCTGGGACGCCTGGGACATTAGGGACATATGGGACATATGGGACATCTGGGACGTCTGGGACGTTAAGGATGTATGGGACATCTGGGACGTCTGGGACGTTAGGGACATATGGGACATCTGGGACGTCTGGGACGTTAGGGACATATGGGACATCTAGAACGTCTGGGACGTTAGGGACATATGGGACATCTGGAACGTCTGGGACGTTAGGGACATATGGGACATCTGGGACGTCTGGGACGTTAGGGACATATGGAACATCTGGGACGTCTGGGACGTCTGGGACGTTAAGGACATATGGGACGTCTAGGACGCCTGGGACGTTAAGGACATGTGGAACGTCTAGGACGCCTGGGACATTAGGGACATGTGGGACATTTGGGACGTCTCGGACGTTAGGGACATATGGAACATCTGGGACGTCTGGGACGTTAAGGACATATGGGACATCTGGGACGTCTTGGACGTTAAGGACATATGGGACATCTAGGACGTCTTGGACGTCTGGGACGTTAAGGTCATATGAGACATTTAAGACGCCTGGGACATTAGGGACATATGGAACATATGGGACATCTGGGACGTTAAGGACATATGGGACATCTGGGACGTCTGGGACGTTAAGGACATATGGGACGTCTAGGACGTCTGGGACGTCTGGGACGTTAAGGACATATGGGACATTTAGGACGCCTTGGACATTAGGGACATATGGGACATATGGGGCATCTGGGACGCCTGGGACATTATTGACATATGGGACATACGGGACATCGGGGACGTCTGGGACGTTAGGGACATATGGGACATCTGGGACGTCTGGGACTTTAAGGACATATGGGACATCTAGGACGTCTGGGACGTCTGGGACATTAGGGACATATGGGACATATGGGACAAATGGGACATCTGGGACATCTGGGACGCCTGGGACGTTAGGGACATACGGGACAGCTACGACGTCTGGGACGTTATTGACATATGGGACATTTAGGACGTCTGGGACGTTGGGACATATGGGACGTCTAGGACGTCTGGGACGTCTGGGACGTTAGGGACATACGGGACAGCTAAGACGTCTGGGACGTGAAGGACATATGGGACGTCTAGGACGTCTGGGACGTCTGGGACGTTAGGCCCATACGGGACAGCTACGACGTCTGGGACGTTAGGGACATATGGGACATTTAGGACGTCTGGGACGTTGGGACATATGGATCATCTAGGACGCCTGGGACATTAGGAACATATGGGACATATGGGACATCTGGGACGTCTGGTACGTTAGGAACATATGGGACATCTGGGACGTCTGGGACGTTAAGGACATATGGGACATCTAGGACGTTTGGGACGCTTGGGAAGTTAAGGACATATGGGACATCTAGGACGCTTGGAACATTAGGGACATATGGGACATATGGGACATCTGGGACGCCTGGGACATTAGGGACATATGGGACATCTGGGACGTCTGGGACGTCTGGGACGTTAGGGACATATAGGACATCTAGGACCTCTGGGACGTTAGGGACATATGGGATATCTAGGACGTCTGGGACGTCTGGGACGTTAGGGACATATGGAACATATGGGACATCTGGGACGTTAAGGACATATGGGACATCTGGGACGTTTGGGACGTTAAGGACATATGGGACGTCTAGGACGCCTGGGACGTCTGGGACGTTAAGGACATATGGGACATTTAGGACGCCTTGGACATTAGGGACATATGGGGCATGTGGGGCATCTGGGACGCCTGGGACATTAGGGACATATGGGACATACGGGACATCGGGGACGTCTGGGACGTTAGGGACATATGGGACATCTGGGACGTCTGGGACTTTAAGGACATATGGGACATCTAGGACGTCTGGGACGTCTGGGACATTAGGGACATATGGGACATATGGGACATATGGGACATCTGGGACATCTGGGACGCCTGGGACGTTAGGGACATACGGGACAGCTAAGACGTCTGGGACGTTAAGGACATACGGGACAGCTAAAACGTCTGGGACGTGAAGGACATATGGGACGTCTAGGACGTCTGGGACGTCTGGGACGTTAGGGCCATACGGGACAGCTAAGACGTCTGGGACGTTAGGGACATATGGGACATTTAGGACGTCTGGGACGTTGGGACATATGGATCATCTAGGACGCCTGGGACATTAGGAACATATGGGACATATGGGACATCTGGGACGTCTGGGACGTTAGGAACATATGGGACATCTGGGACGTCTGGAACGTTAAGGACATATGGGACATCTAGGACGTCTGGGACGTTTGGGAAGTTAAGGACATATGGGACATTTAGGACGCCTGGAACATTAGGGACTTATGGGACATATGGGACATCTGGGACGCCTGGGACATTAGGGACATATGGGACATCTGGGACGTCTCTGACGTCTGGGACGTTAGGGACATATAGGACATCTAGGACCTCTGGGACGTTAGGGATATATGGGACATCTAGGACGTCTGGGACGTCTGGGACGTTAGGGACATACGGGACAGCTAAGACGCCTGGGACATTAGGGACATATGGGACATCTGGGACGTCTCTGACGTCTGGGACGTTAGGGACATATAGGACATCTAGGACCTCTGGGACGTTAGGGACATATGGGACATCTAGGACGTCTGGGACGTCTGGGACGTTAAGGACATATGGGACAATTAGGACGCCTGGGACATTTGGGACATGTGGGACATATGGGACATCTGGGACGTCTGGGACGTTAAGGACATCTGGGACATCTAGGACGTCTGGGACATTACGGACATATGGGACATATGGGACATCTGGGACGCCTGGGACGTTAGGGACATATGGGACATATGGGACATCTGGGACGTCTGGGACGTTAAGGACATATGGGACATCTAGGACGTCTGGGACGTTAGGGACATATGGGACATATGGGACATCTGGGACGTCTGGGACGTTAAGATCATATGGAACATCTAGGACGTCTGGGACGTCTGGGACGTTAAGGACATATGGGACATTTAGAAAGCCTGGGACATTAGGGACATATGGGACATATGTGACATCTGGGACGCCTGGGACATTAGGGACATATGGAACATATATGACATTAGGATGTCTGGGACGTTAGGGACATATGGGACATCTGGAACGTCTGCGACGTTAAGGACATATGGGACATCTGGAACGTCTGCGACGTTAAGGAAATATGGGACATATAGGACGCCTGGGACATTAGGGACATATGGGGCATCTGGGACGCCTGGGACATTAGGGACATATGGGACATATGGGACATCTGGGACGTCTGGGACGTTAGGGACATATGGGACATCTGCTACGTCTGGGACGTTAAGGACATATGGGACATTTGGAACATCTGGGACGTCTGGGACGTTAAGGACATATGGGACATCTAGGACGTCTGGGACGTTAGGGACATATGGGACATCTGGGACGTCTGAGACGTTAAGGACATATAGGACATTTAGGACGTCTGGGACGTTAGGGACATATGGGACATCTAAGACGTCTGGGACGTTAGGGACATATGGGACATCTGGGACGTCTGGGACGTTAGGGACATATGGGACATCTGGGACGTCTGAGACGTTAGGGACATATAGGACATTTAGGACGTCTGGGACGTTAGGGACATATGGGACATCTAAGACGTCTGGGACGTTAGGGACATATGGGACGTCTGGGACGACTGGGACGTTAAGGACATATTGGACATTTAGGACGCCTGGGACATTAGGGACATGTGGGACATATGGGACATGTGGGACGTCTGGGACGTTAAGGACATATGGGACATCTAGGACGTCTGGGACATTACGGACATATGGGACATATGGGACATCTGGGACGCCTGGGACATTAGGGACATATGGGACATATGGGACATCTGGGACGTCTGGGACGTTAAGGACATATGGGACATCTAGGACGTCTGGGACGTTAGGGACATATGGGACATCTGGGACGTCTGAGACGTTAGGGACATATAGGACATTTAGGACGTCTGGGACGTTAGGGACATATGGGACATCTAAGACGTCTGGGACGTTAGGGACATATGGGACATCTGGGACGTCTGGGGCGTTAAGGACATATGGGACATCTAGGACGTCTGGGACGTTAAGGATATATGGGACATCTGGGACGTCTGGGACGTTAGGGACATATGGGACATCTGGGACGTCTGGGACGTTAGGGACATATGGGACATCTAGAACGTCTGGGACGTTAGGGACATATGGGACATCTGGAACGTCTGGGACGTTAGGGACATATGGGACATCTGGGACGTCTGGGACGTTAGGGACATATGGGACATCTGGGACGTCTGGGACGTTAGGGACATATGGGACATCTGGGACGTCTGAGACGTTAGGAACATATAGGACATTTAGGACGTCTGGGACGTTAGGGACATATGGGACATCTAAGACGTCTGGGACGTTGGGGACATATGGGACGTCTGGGACGACTGGGACGTTAAGGACATATTGGACATTTAGGACGCCTGGGACATTAGGGACATGTGGGACATATGGGACATGTGGGACGTCTGGGACGTTAAGGACATATGGGACATCTAGGACGTCTGGGACATTACGGACATATGGGACATATGGGACATCTGGGACGCCTGGGACATTAGGGACATATGGGACATATGGGACATCTGGGACGTCTGGGACGTTAAGGATGTATGGGACATCTGGGACGTCTGGGACGTTAGGGACATATGGGACATCTGGGACGTCTGGGACGTTAGGGACATATGGGACATCTAGAACGTCTGGGACGTTAGGGACATATGGGACATCTGGAACGTCTGGGACGTTAGGGACATATGGGACATCTGGGACGTCTGGGACGTTAGGGACTTATGGAACATCTGGGACGTCTGGGACGTCTGGGACGTTAAGGACATATGGGACGTCTAGGACGCCTGGGACGTTAAGGACATGTGGAACGTCTAGGACGCCTGGGACATTAGGGACATATGGGACATTTGGGACGTCTCGGACGTTAGGGACATATGGAACATCTGGGACGTCTGGGACGTTAAGGACATATGGGACATCTGGGACGTCTTGGACGTTAAGGACATATGGGACATCTAGGACGTCTTGGACGTCTGGGACGTTAAGGTCATATGAGACATTTAAGACGCCTGGGACATTAGGGACATATGGAACATATGGGACATCTGGGACGTTAAGGACATATGGAACATCTGGGACGTCTGGGACGTTAAGGACATATGGGACGTCTAGGACGTCTGGGACGTCTGGGACGTTAAGGACATATGGGACATTTAGGACGCCTTGGACATTAGGGACATATGGGACATATGGGGCATCTGGGACGCCTGGGACATTATTGACATATGGGACATACGGGACATCGGGGACGTCTGGGACGTTAGGGACATATGGGACATCTGGGACGTCTGGGACTTTAAGGACATATGGGACATCTAGGACGTCTGGGACGTCTGGGACATTAGGGACATATGGGACATATGGGACATATGGGACATCTGGGACATCTGGGACGCCTGGGACGTTAGGGACATACGGGACAGCTACGACGTCTGGGACGTTATTGACATATGGGACATTTAGGACGTCTGGGACGTTGGGACATATGGGACGTCTAGGACGTCTGGGACGTCTGGGACGTTAGGGACATACGGGACAGCTAAGACGTCTGGGACGTGAAGGACATATGGGACGTCTAGGACGTCTGGGACGTCTGGGACGTTAGGGCCATACGGGACAGCTACGACGTCTGGGACGTTAGGGACATATGGGACATTTAGGACGTCTGGGACGTTGGGACATATGGATCATCTAGGACGCCTGGGACATTAGGAACATATGGGACATATGGGACATCTGGGACGTCTGGGACGTTAGGAACATATGGGACATCTGGGACGTCTGGGACGTTAAGGACATATGGGACATCTAGGACGTTTGGGACGCTTGGGAAGTTAAGGACATATGGGACATCTAGGACGCTTGGAACATTAGGGACATATGGGACATATGGGACATCTGGGACGCCTGGGACATTAGGGACATATGGGACATCTGGGACGTCTGGGACGTCTGGGACGTTAGGGACATATAGGACATCTAGGACCTCTGGGACGTTAGGGACATATGGGACATCTAGGACGTCTGGGACGTCTGGGACGTTAGGGACATATGGAACATATGGGACATCTGGGACGTTAAGGACATATGGGACATCTGGGACGTTTGGGACGTTAAGGACATATGGGACGTCTAGGACGTCTGGGACGTCTGGGACGTTAAGGACATATTTGACATTTAGGACGCCTTGGACATTAGGGACATATGGGGCATGTGGGGCATCTGGGACGCCTGGGACATTAGGGACATATGGGACATACGGGACATCGGGGACGTCTGGGACGTTAGGGACATATGGGACATCTGGGACGTCTGGAACTTTAAGGACATATGGGACATCTAGGACGTCTGGGACGTCTGGGACATTAGGGACATATGGGACATATGGGACATATGGGACATCTGGGACATCTGGGACGCCTGGGACGTTAGGGACATACGGGACAGCTAAGACGTCTGGGACGTTAGGGACATACGGGACAGCTAAAACGTCTGGGACGTGAAGGACATATGGGACGTCTAGGACGTCTGGGACGTCTGGGACGTTAGGGCCATACGGGACAGCTAAGACGTCTGGGACGTTGGGACATATGGATCATCTAGGACGCCTGGGACATTAGGAACATATGGGACATATGGGACATCTGGGACGTCTGGGACGTTAGGAACATATGGGACATCTGGGACGTCTGGAACGTTAAGGACATATGGGACATCTAGGACGTCTGGGACGTTTGGGAAGTTAAGGACATATGGGACATTTAGGACGCCTGGAACATTAGGGACTTATGGGACATATGGGACATCTGGGACGTCTCTGACGTCTGGGACGTTAGGGACATATAGGACATCTAGGACCTCTGGGACGTTAGGGACATATGGGACATCTAGGACGTCTGGGACGTCTGGGACGTTAGGGACATACGGGACAGCTGGGACGTGTGGGACGTTAGGGATATATGGGACATTTAGGGCGTCTGGGACGTTAGGGACATATGGAACATCTAGGACGCCTGGGACATTAGAGACGTATGGGACATATGGGACATCGGGGACGTCTGGGACGTTAGGGACATATGGGACATATGGGACATCTGGGACGTCTGGGACTTTAAGGACATATGGGACATCTAGGATGTCTGGGACGTCTGGGACGTTAAGGACATATGGGACATTTAGGAAGCCTGGGACCTTAGAGACATATGGGACATATGTGACATCTTCGACGCCTGGGACATTAGGGACATATGGGACATATGGGACATTAGGACGTCTGGGACGTTAGGGACATATGGGACATCTGGGACGTCTGCGACGTTAAGGACATATGAGACATCTAGGACGTCTGGGACGTCTGGGACGTTAAGGACATATAGGACATTTAGGACGCCTGGGACATTAGGGACATATGGGGCATCTGGGACGCCTGGGACATTAAGGACATATGGGACATATGGGACATCTGGGACGTCTGCGACGTTAAGGACATATGGGACATCTAGGACGTCTGGGACGTCTGGGACGTTAAGGACATATGGGACATTTAGGACGCCTGGGACATTAGGGACACATGGGACATATGGGACATCTGGGACGTCTGCGACGTTAAGGACATATGGGACATCTAGGACGTCTGGGACGTCTGGGACGTTAAGGACATATGGGACATCTAGGACGTCTGGGACATTACGGACATATGGGACATATGGGACATCTGGGACGCCTGGGACATTAAGGACATATGGGACATATGGGACATCTGGGACGTCTGCGACGTTAAGGACATATGGGACATCTAGGACGTCTGGGACGTCTGGGACGTTAAGGACATATGGGACATCTAGGACGTCTGGGACATTACGGACATATGGGACATATGGGACATCTGGGACGCCTGGGACATTAGGGACATATGGGACATATGGAACATCTGGGACGTCTGGGACGTTAAGGACATATGGGACATCTAGGACGTCTGGAACGTTAGGGACATATGGGACATCTGGGACGTCTAAGACGTTAGGGACATATAGGACATTTAGGACGTCTGGGACGTTAGGGACATATGGGACATCTAGTACGTCTGGGACGTTAGGGACATATGGATCATCTAGGACGCTTGGGACATTAGGAACATATGGGACATATGGTACATCTGGGACGTCTGGGACGTTAGGAACATATGGGACATCTGGGACGTCTGGGACGTTAAGGACATATGGGACATCTAGGACGTCTGGGACGTTTGGGAAGTTAAGGACATATGGGACATTTAGGACGCCTGGAACATTAGGGACATATGGGACATATGGGACATCTGGGACGCCTGGGACATTAGGGACATATGGGACATCTGGGACGTCTGGGACGTCTGGGACGTTAGGGACATATAGGACATCTAGGACCTCTGGGACGTTAGGGACATATGGGACATCTAGGACGTCTGGGACGTCTGGGACGTTAGGGACATACGGGACAGCTGGGACGTGTGGGACGTTAGGGACATATGGGACATTTAGGACGTCTGGGACGTTAGGGACATATGGAACATCTAGGACGCCTGGGACATTAGAGACGTATGGGACATATGGGACATCGGGGACGTCTGGGACGTAAGGGACATATGGGACATATGGGACATCTAGGACGTCTGGGACTTTAAGGACATATGGGACATCTAGGACGTCTGGGACGTCTGGGACGTTAAGGACATATGGGACATTTAGGAAGCCTGGGACCTTAGAGACATATGGGACATATGTGAAATCTGGGACGCCTGGGACATTAGGGACATATGGGACATCTGGGACGTCTGCGACGTTAAGGACATATGGGACATTTAGGACGCCTGGGACATTAGGGACATATGGGGCATCTGGGACGCCTGGGACATTAGGGACATATGGGACATATGGGACATCTGGGACGTCTGGGACGTTAGGGACATATGGGACATCTGGGACGTCTGCGACGTTAAGGACATATGGGACATTTAGGACGCCTGGGACATTAGGGACATATGGGGCATCTGGGACGCCTGGGACATTAGGGACATATGGGACATATGGGACATCTGGGACGTCTGGGACGGTAGGGACATATGTTACATCTGCTACGTCTGGGACGTTAAGGACATATGGGACATCTAGGACGTCTGGGACGTCTGGGACGTTAAGGACATATGGGACATTTAGGTCGCCTGGGACATTAGGGACACATGGGACATATGGGACATCTGGGACGTCTGGGACGTTAAGGACATATGGGACATCTGGGACGTCTGGGACGTTAGAGACGTATGGGACATATGGGACATCTGCTACGTCTGGGACGTTAAGGACATATGGGACATCTAGGACGTCTGGGACGTCTGGGACGTTAAGGACATATGGGACATTTAGGACGCCTGGGACATTAGGGACATGTGGGACATATGGGACATCTGGGACGTCTGGGACGTTAAGGACATATGGGACATCTAGGACGTCTGGGACATTACGGACATATGGGACATATGGGACATCTGGGACGCCTGGGACATTAGGGACATATGGGACATATGGGACATCTGGGATGTCTGGGACGTTAAGGACATATGGGGCATCTAGGACGTCTGGGACGTTAGGGACATATGGGACATATGGGACATCTGGGACGTCTGAGACGTTAAGAACATATGGAACATCTAGGACGTCTGGGACGTCTGGGACGTTAAGGACATATGGGACATTTAGAAAGCCTGGGACATTAGGGACATATGGGACATATGTGACATCTGGGACGCCTGGGACATTAGGGACATATGGAACATATATGACATTATAATGTCTGGGACGTTAGGGACATATGGGACATCTGGAACGTCTGCGACGTTAAGGAAATATGGGACATATAGGACGCCTGGGAAATTAGGGACATATGGGGCATCTGGGACGCCTGGGACATTAGGGACATATGGGACATATGGGACATCTGGGACGTCTGGGACGTTAGGGACATATGGGACATCTGCTACGTCTGGGACGTTAAGGACATATGGGACATCTAGGACGGCTAGGACGTCTGGGACGTTAAGGACATATTGAACACTTAGGACGCCTGGGACATTAGGGATATGTGGGACATATGGGACATCTGGGACGTCTGGGACGTTAAGGACATATGGGACATCTACGACGTCTGGGACATTACGGACATATGGGACATATGGGACATCTGGGACGCCTGGGACATTAGGGACATATGGGACATATGAGACATCTGGGACGTCTGGGACGTTAAGGACATATGGGACATCTAGGACGTCTGGGACGTTAGGGACATATGGGACATCTGGGACGTCTGAGACGTTAGGGACATATAGGACATTTAGGACGTCTGGGACGTTAGGGACATATGGGACATCTAAGACGTCTGGGACGTTAGGGACATATGGGACATCTGGGACGTCTGGGACGTTAAGGACATATGGGACATCTAGGACGTCTGGGACGTTAAGGACATATGGGACATCTGGGACGTCTAGGACGTTAGAGACGTATGGGACATCTGGGACGTCTGGGACGTTAAGGACATATGGGACATCTAGAACGTCTGGGACGTTAGGGACATATGGGACATCTGGGACGTCTGGGACGTTAGGGACATATGGGACATCTGGGACGTCTGGGACGTTAGGGACATATGGAACATCTGGGACGTCTGGGACGTTAAGGACATATGGGACATCTGGGACGTCTGGGACGTTAAGGACATATGGGACATCTAGGACGTCTGGGACGTCTGGGACGTTAAGGTCATAGGAGACATTTAAAACGCCTGGGACATTAGGGACATATGGAACATATGGGACATCTGGGACGTTAAGGACATATGGGACATCAGGGACGTTTGGGACGTTAAGGACATATGGGACGTCTAGGACGTCTGGGACGTCTGGGACGTTAAGGACATATGGGACACTTAGGACGCCTTGGACATTAGGGACATATGGGACATGTGGGGCATCTGGGACGCCTGGGACATTAGGGACATATGGGACATACGGGACATCGGGGACGTCTGGGACGTTAGGGACATATGGGACATCTGGGACGTCTGGGACTTTAAGGACATATGGGACATCTAGGACGTCTGGGACGTCTGGGACATTAGGGACATATGGGACATATGGGACATATGGGACATCTGGGACATCTGGGACGCCTGGGACGTTAGGGACATACGGGACAGCTAAGAAGTCTGGGACGTTAGGGACATACGGGACAGCTAAAACGTCTGGGACGTGAAGGACATATGGGACGTCTAGGACGTCTGGGACGTCTGGGACGTTAGGGCCATACGGGACAGCTAAGACGTCTGGGACGTTAGGGACATATGGGACATTTAGGACGTCTGGGACGTTGGGACATATGGATCATCTAGGACGCCTGGGACATTAGGAACATATGGGACATATGGGACATCTGGGACGTCTGGGACGTTAGGAACATATGGGACATCTGGGACGTCTGGGACGTTAAGGACATATGGGACATCTAGGACGTCTGGGACGTTTGGGAAGTTAAGGACATATGGGACATTTAGGAAGCCTGGAACATTAGGGACTTATGGGACATATGGGACATCTGGGACGCCTGGAACATTAGGGACATATGGGACATCTGGGACGTCTCTGACGTCTGGGACGTTAGGGACATATAGGACATCTAGGACCTCTGGGACGTTAGGGACATATGGGACATCTAGGACGTCTGGGACGTCTGGGACGTTAGGGACATACGGGACAGCTGGGACGTGTGGGACCTTAGGGACATATGGGACATATGGGACATTAGGACGTCCGGGACGTTAGGGACATATGGGACATCTGGGACGTCTGCGACGTTAAGTACATATAGGACATCTAGGACGTCTGGGACGTCTGGGACGTTAAGGACATATGGGACATTTAGGACGCCTGGGACATTAGGGACATATGGGGCATCTGGGACGCCTGGGACATTAAGGACATATGGGACATATGGGACATATGGGACATATGGGACATCTGGGACATCTGGGACGCCTGGGACGTTAGGGACATACGGGACAGCTAAGACGTCTGGGACGTTAGGGACATACGGGACAGCTAAAACGTCTGGGACGTGAAGGACATATGGGACATCTGGGACGTCTGGGACGTTAAGGACATATGGGACATCTAGAACGTCTGGGACGTTAGGGACATATGGGACATCTGGGACGTCTGGGACGTTAGGGACATATGGGACATCTGGGACGTCTGGGACGTTAGGGACATATGGAACATCTGGGACGTCTGGGACGTTAAGGACATATGGGTCATCTGGGACGTCTGGGACGTTAAGGACATATGGGACATCTAGGACGTCTGGGACGTCTGGGACGTTAAGGTCATAGGAGACATTTAGGACGCCTGGGACATTAGGGACATATAGAACATATGGGACATCTGGGACGTTAAGAACATATGGGACATCTGGGACGTTTGGGACGTTAAGGACATATGGGACGTCTAGGACGTCTGGGACGTCTGGGACGTTAAGGACATATGGGACATTTAGGACGCCTTGGACATTAGGGACATATGGGACATGTGGGGCATCTGGGACGCCTGGGACATTAGGGACATATGGGACATACGGGACATCGGGGACGTCTGGGACGTTAGGGACATATGGGACATCTGGGACGTCTGGGACTTTAAGGACATATGGGACATCTAGGACGTCTGGGACGTCTGGGACATTAGGGACATATGGGACATATGGGACATATGGGACATCTGGGACATCTGGGACGCCTGGGACGTTAGGGACATACGGGACAGCTAAGAAGTCTGGGACGTTAGGGACATACGGGACAGCTAAAACGTCTGGGACGTGAAGGACATATGGGACGTCTAGGACGTCTGGGACGTCTGGGACGTTAGGGCCATACGGGACAGCTAAGACGTCTGGGACGTTAGGGACATATGGGACATTTAGGACGTCTGGGACGTTGGGACATATGGATCATCTAGGACGCCTGGGACATTAGGAACATATGGGACATATGGGACATCTGGGACGTCTGGGACGTTAGGAACATATGGGACATCTGGGACGTCTGGGACGTTAAGGACATATGGGACATCTAGGACGTCTGGGACGTTTGGGAAGTTAAGGACATATGGGACATTTAGGACGCCTGGAACATTAGGGACTTATGGGACATATGGGACATCTGGGACGCCTGGGACGTCTGGGACGTTAGGGACATACGGGACAGCTGGGACGTGTGGGACCTTAGGGACATATGGGACATCTAGGACCTCTGGGACGTTAGGGACATATGGGACATCTAGGACGTCTGGGACGTCTGGGACGTTAGGGACATACGGGACAGCTGGGACGTGTGGGACCTTAGGGACATATGGGACATATGGGACATTAGGACGTCTGGGACGTTAGGGACATATGGGACATCTGGGACGTCTGCGACGTTAAGGACATATGGGACATCTAGGACGTCTGGGACGTCTGGGACGTTAAGGACATATGGGACATTTAGGACGCCTGGGACATTAGGGACATATGGGGCATCTGGGACGCCTGGGACATTAAGGACATATGGGACATATGGGACATCTAAGACGTCTGCGACGTTAAGGACATATGGGACATCTAGGACGTCTGGGACGTTAAGGACATATGGGACATTTAGGACGCCTTGGACATTAGGGACATATGGGACATGTGGGGCATCTGGGACGCCTGGGACATTAGGGACATATGGGACATACGGGACATCGGGGACGTCTGGGACGTTAGGGACATATGGGACATCTGGGACGTCTGGGACTTTAAGGACATATGGGACATCTAGGACGTCTGGGACGTCTGGGACATTAGGGACATATGGGACATCTGGGACATCTGGGACGCCTGGGACGTTAGGGACATACGGGACAGCTAAGACGTCTGGGACGTTAGGGACATACGGGACAGCTAAAACGTCTGGGACGTGAAGGACATATGGGACGTCTAGGACGTCTGGGACGTCTGGGACGTTAGGGCCATACGGGACAGCTAAGACGTCTGGGACGTTAGGGACATATGGGACATTTAGGACGTCTGGGACGTTGGGACATATGGATCATCTAGAACGCCTGGGACATTAGGAACATATGGAACATATGGAACATCTGAAACGTCTGGGACGTTAAGGACATATGGGACATCTGGGACGTCTGGGACGTTAAGAACATATGGGACATCTAGGACGTCTGGGACGCTTGGGAAGTTAAGGACATATGGGACATCTAGGACGCTTGGAACATTAGGGACATATGGGACATATGGGACATCTGGGACGCCTGGGACATTAGGGACATATGGGACATCTGGGACGTCTGGGACGTCTGGGACGTTAGGGACATATAGGACATCTAGGACCCCTGGGACGTTAGGGACATATGGGACATC
The DNA here is from genome assembly GCA_940337035.1 of Agriotes lineatus. Classification (NCBI taxonomy): domain Eukaryota; kingdom Metazoa; phylum Arthropoda; class Insecta; order Coleoptera; family Elateridae; genus Agriotes; species Agriotes lineatus. The sequence continues at coordinate 24,206 of CALNHX010008825.1, forward strand.
TAGGACGTCTGGGATTTCTGGGACGTTAGGGACATACGGGACAGCTGGGACGTGTGGGACGTTAGGGACATATGGGACATTTAGGACGTCTGGGACGTTAGGGACATATGGAACATCTAGGACGCCTGGGACATTAGAGACGTATGGGACATATGGGACATCGGGGACGTCTGGGACGTTAGGGACATATGGGACATATGGAACATCTAGGACGCCTGGGACATTAGAGACGTATGGGACATATGGGACATCGGGGACGTCTGGGACGTTAGGGACATATGGGACATATGGGACATCTAGGACGTCTGGGACGTCTGGGACGTTAAGGACATATGGGACATTTAGGAAGCCTGGGACCTTAGAGACATATGGGACATATGTGACATCTGGGACGCCTGGGACATTAGGGACATATGGGACATATGGGACATTAGGACGTCTGGGACGTTAGGGACATATGGGACATCTGGGACGTCTGCGACGTTAAGGACATATGGGACATCTAGGACGTCTGGGACGTCTGGGACGTTAAGGACATATGTGACATTTAGGACGCCTGGGACATTAGGGACATATGGGGCATCTGGGACGCCTGGGACATTAGGGACATATGGGACATCTGGGACGTCTGGGACGGTAGGGACATATGTTACATCTGCTACGTCTGGGACGATAAGGACATATGGGACATCTAGGACGTCTGGGACGTCTGGGACGTTAAGGACATATGGGACATTTAGGTCGCCTGGGACATTAGGGACACATGGGACATATGGGACATCTGGGACGTCTGGGACGTTAAGGACATATGGGACATCTAGGACGTCTGGGACATTACGGACATATGGGACATATGGGACATCTGGGACGCCTGGGACATTACGGACATATGGGACATATGGAACATCTGGGAAGTCTGGGACGTTAAGGACATATGGGACATCTAGGACGTCTGGAACGTTAGGGACATATGGGACATCTGGGACGCCTAAGACGTTAGGGACATATAGGACATTTAGGACGTCTGGGACGTTAGGGACATATGGGACATCTAGGACGTCTGGGACGTTAGGGACATATGGGACATCTGGGACGTCTGGGACGTTAAGGACATATAGGACATCTAGGACGTCTGGGACGTTAGGGACATATAAGACATCTGGGACATCTGGGACGTCTGGGACGTTAGGGACATATGGGACATCTAGGACGTCTGGGACGTCTGGGACGTTAGGGACATACCGGACAGCTGGGACGTCTGGGACGTTAGGGACATATGGGACATTTAGGACGTCTGGGACGTTAGGGACATATGGAACATCTAGGACGCCTGGGACATTAGAGACTTATGGGACATATAGAACATCTGGGACGTCTGGGACGTTAGGGACATATGGGACATATAGGACATCTGGGACGTCTGGGACGTTAAGGACATATGGGACATCTAGGACGTCTGGGACGTCTGGGACGTTAAGGACATATGGGACATTTAGGAAGCCTGGGACAGTAGGGACATATGGGACATATGTGACATCTGGGACGCCTGGCTAGTTTAATTTAATTTAAATGCTACAATCACCAGCCTGAAAACTGGTTGCCCAAAGTTAGCTCAAAAAGCCAAGATCCAAATAATAAACTCAGATAGTAAGGTGGAATAGAAACACAGGATAATTTCTTATTATTATATAATAATACTTAACTGGATACATTTTAAACTGTATTACAACAACACGAAATAATAGAATAAAAATAAAATAACTCTTCTAACGGGGCGTTCGTTCCTTGACAGTTGAGCAGTGGCACACTATTGCGGAACAGCCTGTACATCAGTCCTCTCGTCACGTTGGCAACACGCCGGTCCTAAACAGGTAATTTGGCAGATTAGCTGACCGCCAGTAATGGCGGACCACAACAATACACTTGGTCTTAAAATCGTTCAATAAACAAAACTGCAGTCGAAATCAAACTAAGTTGTGTGCATACCTAGTGCGTCGGGTGGTGAAACTCCCATCGTTCAAGTGGCGGACGATGCGTTTGATTCGCTTTACTTGCCAACTGTTTTGTTTCCCCCAGGTGAGTGAATTTTGCTTAACTGTGCACCGTTTCTTGCTGACGAAGGCGGCCGTTGGGTTACCCTAGCTCCTCGAGTGCGTGCCTATGGACGGTGGCCTCGGGCTCGTTCGACCGGGACCCCTGGTGCACGCGCCTCGGCCTCGGGGATGCGAAAGTCGCCCCAGACGCGATTATCGGGGCTAATTACGTCTGCGTCGCTGTCCTGGTGCCGGGAAATTTGCTTCGCGGACGGCGTCGTCACCGGCGAGCACGACTTGGCCTCCCGTGTGCCTAAACTTTGGAGGGCGTCGTCAGCGAGTTCGGAAATACTCCGCTTATGTCCAGGTGTCTGACACCGTCGCTGTTGGACCTGGGGCAGTTCTCTAGGTCGCTAGGTGCTCGGGAAATAATGTCGGAAAGTAAATAACAATCCAGACGTGCAGGAATTCGAGGAAATCACGTTGGAGAGTAACGTAACAGTCCAAACGTGCAGGAGATTAAAAGAATAACGTCGGAAAGTAAATAACAATCCAAACGTGCAGGAATTCGAGGAAGTAACGTTGGGAAGTAACGTAACAACCCAAACGTTCAGGGGTTCAGGTAGCTGGTCGGGATACCCTCGAAAAGTCCTGGGGGACACTCCTGAGAGTACAGGTGAGACTAGAGGAGTGGGAAGATCTAGGAAATTCTAGGAAATTCTGTCTTGTCTGCGCTCCGAATTCTGCTTTTATACCTGGTGCGAGCGTAATCGGAGGTCGTTGGAGAGGGGATCCGCTACGGTCTAGGTGCGCAGTGGTGTTCGGGCGATCGCTTGCGGTGACGTCACGTCTTCCTCTTGGCGCGGAGCTTCGGTCTCTAACGTGGTGCACGACAAGGGGGAACGCGCTAATTAATTTTTAATGCATACGATCGCGTTCGCGCTGGGCGAAACGTTACACATGGTCCTCCCCTGGGAAGACTCGCGACGTCCTGGACCTCTTCTTCAGCGGCTTAAGTTGTCAACTGCCTCATCACTTGGTGAGCCAACAGGATTGGCGATGGGAACTGCGGTTTCAATTCCCCGGTGTACCAAACGATGGGGCGGTCCTAACATTTTATTTTTCAATTCATCTTGGTCCATTCCACTTGGTTTTCAACACATTCCTAGTGATATTGCTTGGTGTAATTTCATTCTGACCATATCCCCGCTGGGCAACCGGAACCTGACTAGGCTTCTTCTCTTCTTCCTTGACAAACTGCTGAGGTCCCTTCTCGCTGGTGGATCTGTAGCCTTCCTCTTGACTGGTATGGATACGGCAGCTTCCCCTTCGACTGGTACGGGTACGGCGGCTTCTACTTCGATTGGTACGTGTACGGCGGCTTCCACTGCTGGCTCCAGAGCGGCGTCCTCAGGCGAGGGGCACGTAGTGCGGATTGCCGGGACTCCGGGGTCACTCAATGGTACTACCGTTGACGACACTGGTAGAGAGGAAGGAACTTCAGGCCGCAACTCGGGCGGTATGTCGGGTCGGTCCCACCAATTGCGGCTGTCTTCTACCATGGCGACTGGTGCCTCTGGAGGAACAGGATCGAGCGGCAGCTCTTCGGCGATGATTTGGGGCGGCGTAAGCGGAGATTCCCCAAACAACTCCTTCATGCGCGCTACGCTCAACGCCGCCATCTGTGCGGCTAAGGCCTGATCCTCGTCCGTGGAGGGTTTACCTTGGATGGGGCTCGGGTTCGGCTTGGTCCTCTTCTCCGGCGTAGCCGGTAGCGGCGAGATCAAGTCCGGAACTGGGCTCCATTTTGATAGCGGATCCCACGTGGACGGAACTGGCGGTGCAGGTATGGCAGGCGTCACGTATAAGTGGGGCATCCATGGGCGAATCTTCGGCTGGCCCTTGCGCCTCCGGCGGATCTTGAATGGCCAGGGCCGGGCTTCTTCTCTTGCCTTAGGTCTGATGGGGCTCATCTTCGGCAGGATACGAACTGAAGCCATGAAGGTCCGGGACGCCCCTTATATCGTGGATTCGCCCTGTTATCACTCCCCACCTGCTCCTCCAGGTGGGGTGGAGGCGAGCTGGTGCGCAGGTTTAAGGTCCTTGACGTGGACGCGGCCTATGGATCGGCCACTCTGGAGGTCGCCTAATTCTACTATGACTGGTGAGAGGATTTTCTTGATTCTGTAAGGGCCGGCATATTTGGCGGCTAACTTCGCCGATATCCCCCGAGCGGCATCCGATAAGACGCGGTCTCTCTTATATACCTGCTCGCCGACTCTAGGGCGGTACTCACGACGACGGAGGTTATAATGGTGCCTTTGTTTTTCAAATGCATTTGCCAAATTATTCCTTACCACCTCAACGATGTCACTTAGTTTCTGCAGCTGGGCCTCGTACATCCGGGGATCTGGAGCTTCTTCCGCCGGATCAGATGCTGGCTCATTGGCTTCACGGAGCGATTTGGGTGGCAACATCTCTCTTCCCAGATTCAGTAAGGCGGGAGTAAACCCAGTCGACTCGTGCTTGGACGTGTTCATCGCGAACATTATCTCTGGCAGCCAAGCATCCCAGAGTTTCTGATTCCCGCGGGCCAGCTGGGCTATGATGGTGCCAATGACCTTGTTGGCCCTTTCCACGGGGTTGGCTTGCGGGGTGTAAGGCGGAGTCAGGCGATGTTGGATCCCGTATTCCTTTGCCAAGGCCTCGAATATTTTTCCGGTGAACTGAGTCTCGTTGTCGGACACTATGACACGAGGAGTGCCAAACCTGAATATTATTCTGTCTCGCAGGACCTGGACAATTGTCTTAGCTGTGGCGGAGCGCAACGCCTGGCATTCCACCCACTTCGTAAACCTGTCCTGCAACACTAACAACCATACATTGCCTTTCGAGGACCTGGTGAGCGGGCCGATCAGGTCTATGCTTATTACTTCCCAAGGGCCTCGTACGCGAGACCAAAACATCTTACCTTGGGGCTGTTGGGGAAGGAGTTTGTATTCTTGGCACGTTGGACAGGAACGCACGTACCTAACTACCTCCTGCTGCAACCTCGGCCAATAGTAATGCTTCTGGATTCTTGTGACGGTTTTAGCTGCGCCGAGATGTCCAGCTGTCGGTTCGTTATGGCATTCTTTTAATACCTGGGTACGTTGGGGCTGCGGCACGCACCATTTCCAGCTAGGTTGGAAGCCTTCAGCCAGCTCTTCGTTCGTGTTTGGGAACCTCCGATACAGCTTGTCTTTCTCCAGCTTCCATGTACTGTACTTTTCTGGCTCTCGGCGTACTAGGCGGGTCATCTTCTTGATCCACGGGCAACGGACGGCCGGTGGGCGGACGGCTAGAGGAGCGAGGCCTTCTTCTAGGCCTCCAGGGGATCGCGAAAGGGCATCGGCCACGTGGTTCAACGCTCCAGCTCGGTATTCAATCTCGAAATCGAACTGCTGGAGCTCCAAGGCCCACCTGGCCAGACGGGCGGAGGGATTCGGTAAATTCTGGAGCCACTTGAGGCTGCGGTGGTCGGTTACCACCTTGAAATGATACCCCTCCAAATATCCTTTGTATTTCTTGATCGCATATAGGACGGCGAGACATTCCAGTTCGGTGGCGGAATATCGCGTTTCGGCGTCCGTAAGAGAACGGCTGGCGTACGCTATTACCTTTTCCTGTCCTCCTATGACCTGGGTGAGGACCGCTCCTAGCCCGGTGGTGCTGGCGTCGGTTTGTACCACGAAGGGCACGGAGAAATCCGGGCAGGCCAAGATTGGGGCGGACATCAGCGCTTGCTTCAGGCGATCGAAAGCTTCTTGTTGGTTCTCGGTCCATTTGAACCTCGCGCCTTTCTTGAGGAGAGCATTCAACGGAGAAGCCAATTGAGCGAAACCTGGAATGAATTTTCTATACCACGACGCCATACCCAGAAAACGGCGAACTGCCTTCTGAGTCGTGGGCGGCCCCATGGAGGTAATTGCCTCTATCTTTGCGGGGTCGGTCTGGATGCCTTCGTGATTCACCACGTGTCCCAAGTACGTCAGTTCTGGCTGGCAAAAATTGCATTTCTCTGGTTGGAGTTGGAGTCCCGCCGTCCGGAGCCGTCGAAAGACTTCCTGCAGGTGTTCCAGGTGTTCTTTGAATGAGCTGCTCACGACGATGATATCGTCGAGGTAACAGAACGCATGGGGTTCCATTTCCGGGCAGATGATGGTGTCCAAGAACCTTTGAAACGTCGCTCCCGCCGCGTGAAGCCCAAATGGCATAACTTTAAACTGGTACAAACCGCGGCCTGGGACAGTAAATGCAGAGATTGGACGGCTCTCTTTGGCCAACGGTATCTGCCAGTAGCCATGCTTGAGATCGATCGTGCTGATATACCGAGCCCCACGCAATTTATTCAGGATGCCATCGATGAACGGAATCGGGTAAGCGTCGGTCTGGGTGGCGTCGTTTATCTTCCTGAAATCGATGCAAAACCTATATTGGCCCGATGTTTTCTTGACCAATACCACCGGCGAACTGAACGAGCTGTTAGACGGTTCAATAATGTCGTCGGCCAGCATCTTGTCTACCTCAGAATTAATTATGGCTTGCATTGCAGGGTTCCGTGGATAGTAGCGCTGCTTTATGGGTCCAACTCCCTCCTTCAGGATGATCCGGTGTTCGACAAGGGTTGTGGGGCCGTGGGAACCTTCGAACAGCTTCAATTCCTCTTCCAAGAACCTGGCTAACTGACCTGACTGGGAGGAGGACAGTGCCTGAATGCCGAACAGCCCTTCGGAGCCTCTCTGGGTATGTAAGGGGACTCCGGCCTCGCCGAGGGTCATTGTGAGTTCGGCCGCGTCGACGATCGCATGATGTTGGGTGAGGAAATCCAGTCCGAGGATTACATCATTCGAGAGGGTCGTCAGCACGCTAGCCCGCAGGTCATAAGTTCGACTGCTAATTATTAAGGTGAGTTGGTACTGGCCTTGTGTGCGCAAGGTTCTTCCATCGGCCAATTGTACTTGTGTCGGCTCTGGGTGTTGCATTAACACTCCTTGTTCTTTCAGGAATCGCTGCATTGCTTCCCCGATGTAGGAGCGGGCGGCACCCGTATCGACCAGGGCGTAGAAAGTTCTCCCTTTTACTACTATGGGCAGGAATAATCTGGCATCTAGGGAGGCGGCTGCGTGCTGGCGGGCTGGATCCTTCCTATAAAAGCTATGGACCTGGCGCAGCCATTGGGACCATTCTGGTAAGCGGGATCGGTACCTGGAGGCCCTGGCCTTCTGGAGTCGAGATCGCCTCAGAGTTCTCGACGGCCGGAAGCGTTTCCCGGCCTCTTACATTTACAATCCTTGGTAAGCGTTCCTTCTTTTCCACACCAGGAACAGAAAAGCTTCGAGGGACGTCGACACTGGAATCGCTGGTGACCTCTTTGGCCACATCGCCAGCAGTTGTCGGTCCGACTGTAGGTGGTTCGGGCGGAACTAGTCGCGGAGGCTTCTGGCTCGCTCTCGGGAACCTGGAGGGCTGCTACGGGTGGAATTTTGAAGTTGGAGGGAGGCGTGGCCTTTGCACCTTTAGGACGATATGCGGTCTCGGCCATGTAGGCCTGGCTGGCCGTTGGGGGCGGCTGGAAAGCTGACTGCTCTAACTGGAGGGCTTCATACTCCGCGGCCATCTGCATTAGTTCAGGTAAGTTTTGGAAATCCTTTCTTCTGATGTACAGCTTGTATTCTGGTCTTAGGTTTTCGTAAATCCGTTCAAGCTGTTCACGCTCGCTGGTGACACCAAAACGTCGTAGCAGCGTCTGGAGGGCTGTAGTGAAGTCGGCGATGGATTCCTTTTGTCCTTGCGTGCGGTGGCGGATTTCTTCGGCCATTTTGAACTGGAACCTCGGAGGTAAAAATTGTGCTTGGAAGGCTTGCGTAAAATCCATCCAGTTCCCCCATTGGTGCTTATTGTTTCTGACCCAGAGTAGCGCTTTCCCTTTGAACAATTCAGGTAGAGCAGTTAAGACTTCTTGTTTTTGGAACTGGTAGCAAGTGGAGAGTTCTTCTATCCTTTCCAGGAATGAGATCGGATCTGACGTCCCGTCGAACTTGAGTCCCCATTTTCTTATGCTATTGCATACCTGTGCTTTGTTTAATCCTGGCGGTCCGGTGGTCGGCGTTTGTTCTCGCCTTTCCTCCATGCCTTCCTGTTCAGTTTGTTCCTCGTCTCGGCGTGTTTCGCCGTCTCCCTGTCGTGCTTCGACGTCCCCTTGTCCGTCCGCCTCACTACCTTTTAGATATTGGGACAGTCGCTGCCTTAATTCTTGCACCGTACCTGAGGGATCTAAGCCGGCTCCAGCGACTACTCCTCGAAGGATGTCTCCACGTAGTTTGTAGATCCAGCTTACTCTAATACTGGTTGGAGGCTGTTCTCCTTCCTCCTGGTCGTGGTCGGACAACATGCTGTGAACAGAGTTTGTATAAAATCAAAATAATAGAATTTTATAATACTAAAAATAATTCTGGCTAATAAATACTATTTACAGGTGTACTCGGAGATTGCTCGGGCGCCGTCGGCGGAGGTGCAGTTTCCTTCCTGGTTACTACCTGAGTTTTCGTCCCTGCTCGCGTGCGTCAAAATGTAGCCTGACGGGCTAGTTTAATTTAATTTAAAAGCTACAATCACCAGCCTGAAAACTGGTTGCCCAAAGTTAGCTCAAAAAGCCAAGGTTCAAATAATAAGCTCAGGTAGTAACGTGGAAAGAAACACAGGATAATTTCTTATTATTATATAATAACGTTTAACTGGATACATTAAACTAAACTGTATTAAAACAACACGAAACAATAGAATGTAATAAAAATAAAATAACTCTTCGAACGGGGGTTCGTTCATCTGTAGTCGAGCGGTGGCACACTATTGCGGGACAGCCTGTACATCAGTCCTCTCGTCACGTTGGCAACACGCCGGCCCTGAACAAGTATTATGACAGATTAGTAGGCCGCCTATAATGGCGGATGACAACACATTTGGTCTTAAAATCGTTCAATAAACAAAACTGCAGTCGAAATCAAACTAAGTGGTGTGCATACCTAGTGCGTCTGGTGGTGAAACTCCCATCGTTCAAGCGGCGGACGATGCGTTTGATTCGCTTTACTTGCCAACTGTTTGTTACCCAAGGTGAGTGAATTTCGCTTAACTGTGCACCGCTTCTTGCTGACGAAGGCGGCCGCTGGGTTACCCTAGCTCCGCGAGTGCGTGCCTATGGACGGTGGCCTCGGGCTCGTTCGACCGGGACCCCTGGTGCACGCGTCTCGGCCTCGGGGATACGAAAGTCGCCCCAGACGCGATTATCGGGGCTAATTATGTCCGCGTCGCCGTCCTAGTGCCGGGAAATTTGCTTCGCGGACGGCGTCGTCACCGGCGGGCACGACTTGGCCTCCCGCGTGTCTAAACTTTGGAGGGCGTCGTCAGCGAGTTCGGAAATACTCCGCTTACGTCCAGGTGTCTGACACCGTCGCCGTTGGACCTGGGGCAGTCCTCTAGGTCGCTAGGTGCTCGGGAAATAATGTCGGAAAGTAAATAACAATCCAGACGTGCAGGAATTCGAGGAAGTAACGTTGAGAAGTAACGTAACAACCCAAACGTGCAGGAAATTAAAAGAATAACGTCGGAAAGTAAATAACAATCCAGACGTGCAGGAATTCGAGGAAGTAACGTTGGGAAGTAACGTAACAACCCAAACGTTCAGGGGTTCAGGTAGCTGGTCGGGATACCCTCGAAAAGTCCTGGGGGACACTCCTGAGAGTACAGGTGAGACTAGAGGAGTGGGAAGATCTAGGAAATTCTAGGAAATTAATGTCTTGTCTGCGCTCCGAATTCTGCTTTTATACCTGGTGCGAGCGTAATCGGAGGTCGTTGAAGAGGGGATTCGTGCGCAGTGGTGTTCGGACGATCGCTTGCGGTGACGTCACGTCTTCCTCTTGGCGCGGAGCTTCGGTCTCTAACGTGGTGCACGACAAGGGGGAACGCGCTAATTAATTTTTAATGCATACGATCGCGTTCGCGCTGGGCGAAACGTTACACTTTATTGTAAAAGGAAGTAATAAAACTTACATTTGTATAAATAAAACTTAGTATTACCATATCAACCAGTCACTATGTAGTGTAATGAGCGCAGGTCACTACATTACTCCCTCCCAAGCGAAAATTAAAGGATTTTACATTGAAAAATGAGGTAAAGACCAAAAGGTTCGAAAAAGTAATTACAATTTGACAGTCGCACGGGGAAGCTTGATGTCCAGTTGTCCAGGCACGGGAAGAAGCTTCGTAATGTCCGGGCTTCTTCGGGTGCATGAAACGTTAAGGTTCGAAGCAGCATTTGTTTGGACGGAGAAGCGGTTGTATTGCACTGTGTATAGCTCGCGAAGAAGTAATGCTCTAGAACGATGTGATCCTGAGGCCACCAAGAAGGACAATTGTGGCACGAACCTGGGGTTGTGGAGTATAGGGGCCGGAAGATGACTGGCTGATAGAAGGAGCTATTGAAGAGCTGTTCCGGTGTCAAGAAGTCACCAAACGTAAGGTTTCAATGGTATGTGTATATTATACCATGTCTTTATATTAATACTTGAGAAGTGAAACATATAATATATATTATATCGGAATTTTGAATTTTAATTGCTTTTAGTTTCAAACTGGTTTTGCCTCGGGTAAAGCTCAAATTCCCATGAGTTCATTGTTCAGTTGCGGTAAAAAAAATGGGACAGTTACCACTATTTTCGCGATTATTCCACCTTTCGTCACTGCATTTATAGCGATTAAATTACTTTGTCGTATTATTTTTAATTTGGAATTGTTTAGCAGATGTCAAATATTTAATGTTGCAATATGACATATTAATAAAACCTATTCAATCAGCTAGAATTAGACAAAAATCTGTGATAGGGGTTGTCCCATTTTTTATTGGCCGCAGCTGTACTCAAACGTATAATTACAAGGATAACACGATATAGGCATAGACTGTATAATGTGTTTAGATATATATATTGCGATGGTCTTTAGCCCTCAAATCGGCTCTGATTGCAGTACAAGCAAATGACAAATTATATCATTAAAGCACAGAGTTGTAATAATGCAAGCATCTGAGAAAATTCACATAAATTGCCAAATCATAATAACACTGGTATAATTCGCCAATGACATTGATTATATTCGAATAGGCACAGAAATATGGAAGCTCAAATTCCGTGTATTGGGTTTAGCAATATAATGTTAATCGTAATATAAAAGATTTGCACAAACTAAAAGCCGAATCTAAATTAATTAAGAACTGGCACAAAAAGTTCAAGTTAGACACAGCTTAAAAAAGAAAGCGTAGAAAGTAAAGTCATTAGAGAATGGGTAGCAAATGAACATTTTTAATAAAGGTGAGAACAAGAATGACTAGAAGAATAAGGCAAAGAACATAGAAAAGCCAGGCAAGTCATTTATGACATGAAAATACAAGACTTGGGGATTTGAAGAGGTTGAAATAGCAAGAAATTATATGGAATTCAAATAAACCAGAAATTAGACAATGTTGGTGGATTAAAAAACTAGTCAGTGCAGTGATAAACAATGGGCATTTAAGTGTGGTAAAAATCAGTGAGCAGCATCGTGGGAAGGCATAGAGTGGCAGGATTTTTCCGGCAGCTCCACACATCAGGCCAGAACACAGCCCAGCATCACGAGCCGCTCGGGGAGCAAGATTTTAGCCAGAATCCTCATAAAAAGGGGTCCCGAATCTACGAAAGTGAGGTTAGTGGATTTTAAAATTTTGACTCGCGCAATCGGCGTGAAAATTTGGGCATACCGTGATTGCGACCTGGAGAACACGAAAATCGTAACAGTTCCCGTGGATGGCGAGATCTGGAAAAACAAAAGATTGCCTAGAAGCCGCTTGAAGGCAATTATTCAAAATCTTACCATCAAAATTTGTTCATTTAATTGTTGATAAATCAATTTCACACGCGAGCTGAAAATAACTAGAACTTGTTGTGATAGATTTGACGTACAAACGGCACATTACGCCTACATTTCAGGTCAATGTGCCTACTTTTCAGAGGCGTACCGTAGAATTTTAAATTGGAAAGTCAGGAACCCAACACCCGAGATTTTGAGTTTTAATTTCATGTCTCTATTTAAAATTGAGCTAGCGAAATTAGGAAATCAGATGAATGGATTAGAAAAAGGGCAAACTACCATAAGAGTAATTCTCAATTTTGGCGTACCCAACGAAATTAATTAATCAGTTAGTTTGATTTAGCAAGTGGTAGAATTAAATTAAATATTGTGTGGTGACTCTTTTTATTTATCACATTAATTATAAACATATAAATATTATTACGTAAAGGGTCATTGCAATATATACAAAATAATTCGTAATTTAAGAAAATGTTATCCTCACCTACTTCTTTTATAACCGGTTTATTTATTTCCGCTAATTCCACTATATCAGACGTTCGGTTCTGTAATAGTTGCTTTCAATTAGTTCGTATGTTTCCACTCGTAATTTGTGTTCTTTCTCCTTTTTAGCAATTTCTATTTCTTCAAATGACTTTAGTAAGTCATTTATTATTTCTCTGTTCAAGGCTTCCATTTCTAATTGATCTTGTATTTTATCTGTTGTATGTGCTCCTTTACTTTTTATTCATATTTTGTTCTTTTGGTTTATTATTTCTTCTAAATTTGTTCTTCCTCTTATATGTAGTATCAATTTTCTTTTTTCCTTCTGATATGCACTTTCGCTCTTAGTAGCAGATAAGTCACTTCCTACATTAATTGTGTTCAAAACTGTCGTGTCGATGATTATAATTTTATCATTACATACGAAATATTCAATCTCGTTTCTTGTTTATCCGTCAGGACTTTGGCAAGTCTATCTTCTCTTATTCGGATTTTTGAAGTACGCTTTCATTAGATATAGGTTGTTTTCGTTAATGTAGTTACAAGTACTTCTCCCCTAATCTTTCTCTTTCCTATTCGAAATGGTCCTATTCCGTATTCATTTAGAACTTATTGTACTTCCACTTTTGCATTGAAGTCCCCATTATTGTTGTCCATTTTGTTCTACTGTTTTCCAATGCTTCATCGACTTCGTCATAGAATTCTCCTATTTGCTTTTCTTCATAGTTTGATGTAGAGGCAAATACTTGAATAATTTTGCATTTGTAAAATTTTGATATCTATTGAGATATTTCTTTCCGATATGACTTTGTACTGAGTAATTCTGTCTGCTTCTTTTTCGTTAATTAATAATTCTATTCCACCTTCCTTCTTATCTTCGTTTCCTTTATAGAACAGAATTCGATTTCGGGCTAACTGCATTTTCAGTGCGAGGTTCTGAGCTTGATCTACTCGCCTGGGAAAATGCGTTTTGTAAATTCGACATTTCATTTAGGGTTTTTTTGTGGTCTCACTTATTAGCAAGTGATGAGGGCGTTAGGTTTATGTAGGATTGGTTGGGAAGAGGTAGAAATAGGGTTGGAACATGATTCTTCTCGATAGGAGCTAGGGGATATCAAGAGCTCATGTGGGTAGGGTCGTTAAGCCTAAAATATATTTGTTCTCTTCCGAGATCGCAGAGCAGTGCTTACCCGCAACCCCATTTATTAATATCACTTTTAAATACTCAAATTGTGTTACTTTCTTGAAGTTATATTCCTTGTTGTTTACCAACTTTAGCCTAATTTGGTTTACCTTTTGTGTGAGCGTTGCTTTCATTTCCATATATTTCGCTTTATCTTCATCCGCCAATAGGCTACACTCTCTTGCCTTACTTCCTATTTTCTTAAAAATTCTTTCCAACTCGCTCTTCCTGTAATTAACAAATGTCATCGGCATAAGCTATACGCTGTTGGCTGTTGTTGGTAATTATCCCATTTCTTAGTATGTCGCGTTCCCTTATTATTACTTCTAGAGTCAAGTTAAAAAGGATGTTTGATAGGGGATTTTCTTACCTTAATCTTCTCCCCATCTCAAAATCCCTAGATAAGCTACCTTCCACTGTCACTCTGTAAGTGGTTTTCCGCGGTGCCATAATAATTAGATTGCTTAATTTCTCTGGCACTTTTAGTTTCTGCAGAGCTTTGTACAGTTTACTTGTTATTATGGAATCCTACAAGGCCTGTTGAGATGTATTACATATCATAAACTACTAAAAAAATAAGAAGTCAAGATGTTGTAGCAACACTCTGATTTTCATACAAAAGTTGTTTTTAGAACCCGCAAACTAAGTGAACAAAAATATCAGTGTTAATTTTTTTCTTCCACTTCTCAATTAGATTGGCATTGTACATTCTTTCTCTTCCCACTTCTTTTGTCTATTTATTTAGCAAATGAAAGGTCTGCTTGACGCTACTGGCGAATTTTCGGGTACAATTCTTGCCAGGAGTACATATTTTTTTTTACTTTTTTTCCGAGTAGCTAATCTGTTGCTTTTTAGAATAATGTTTGCAGCATTAAATATCCAAGGAGTAAAGTAGCCCTTCTTTTATAAAAGGATTCAGCGAGACGAGCAACTAGATTACAGAGTATAGTATGTGCAACACGTTTTAACAACAAAAAGAAGAATTTACAGCCAAACGTCATAATTTTAAATTAGAGTAATACCAAAACATATTTATTTGTTTTCTGCTTATTGATAAGAGTAATACAAATTCACCAACCGCAATATTAAACCGTCTGCCACGGAAATTTTGTTTGCGGAACCCGATTACGACGAGTACTCGCTCAAATATCACACGTTATCAATCCGTTATCAACCACATGGCACCTATAAGAAAATTATCTTTGGGAGCCTCAGTTCGTTGGGAATCTCAGTGATAGTTGTTGTTTTTGATAATACTTTATTTTACCAATTTTTTGTGTCGCGAGTTTGCTTAAACAAACAAGAATGGACTCCGTCGCGTCTTGGCTTTTAGTAGCAACATTACTAAACTCTGTCAACATTCACAACTTCTGCGATTTGGCGCATTCTCACGACGGCGGCTCCTACCTCTTCAGAGACGCCATATTCAGTGGTTCCGTGGAGGACTGCGGTTGCAAAGGGCTGAATATTTGCGTCCGGAAGTGCTGCGACGTGGGTTACGTGCTGGTGAACAAGACCTGCGTCTTCAACGACACGGCCGAGTTCAAGATCGATGTATACGACCGCGAAAATATTGTCAACAATGACTCAGTCGACTTCCGCTTCGTTCCCGGCATGATGCGGTGCGCGGAAGAGAGCGGGTACTACAGGCTCGAGCCTGGAAACTTCCAGGATGACGCCTTCTTCCTGCAGACCGATGGAAGCCTGTGGCAGCCGGCGCTCAAGGTCTACCTGGAGCCTGACCAGTTCTGCCTCGAAGTCTTCGACGACATTGGCGTCTCGGCCCTGAGGTGCTTCCCAAAGGGTTTCAAAATGGCCAAACGACTGAATGCTATAGGTAAGTGATGTGTGTTTTAGCCCTTTTAAGGACCACTTGGTTTTTTAAATATTTTGAAACGTCTGTATTATAATAAGCAAGCTTTTAAGCGACTTTTAATTTTTTAAATTCATTTAGACAATTCGCTTTTGAAAAAGTCGCCTGTCATTAAATTTAATGGTAGCTAGAGAATACCAATGAGAACAACTTTTCATAATAAGCTATACCTCAAAAATTAATAATATTCCCACAAGAAAATAAAACGTTTACTTGCAAACTGATTGACGGTCACTGAAATGACCTATCAACAAATGTCGCACATGTGGTTGCGATAAGATCGAATTTGAATAAAATGCAGGATCACAAAATAGTGCCTGCTTATTTCAATCACATTTTGCGCATAATGTTAATGTACTCTCTCACACACACCCTAGCCAGTGGTTTGCAAACGTCTGCAGCAGCCCTAATACAATTTCCTTTCGTAAGCAATTAATTTTTAGTGCCATGTACTTCGATTGAGGTTGGCCTACAATCATTTAATTTAATGACCATACTTATTCATCGCCCTGTATAATAAACATGGTGACTCAATGGCTGTACTTAAAGAACTACAAAACTGTGAAATTTAATTTTTATTTAAGTATAACGTAAGTCCCTATTAATTTGAATGTTTTTAAAGTAATTATTATTAATAATAATAATAATATCTTTATTCGTTCATAAATACATACAAAAATGAAAATGGCATACCTCTACAGCAATCGAGGTAGTATTTTTCAGACAGAAACAACTTTTGTATTATGTTTCGTCTTTATTTTAACCGAATTCTAGACCAGCGATGTACATCATCAAAGCCAGTGCCTTGCAGTGTAATTCTAATTTTAATAGCTGGTTGTGATAATGGTGTAGCAGATATTTTTGCAGTTGATAAACCCCCTATTTTATTCATACATTTATTCGATGATTTACTTGTATAGATGAATAATTCAGCAATATTAAGCCAACATTTTTGTTCTACACTTCTAATTGTACTACTGGTACTTTCACAAAAACTGATTTCTGTTTGATATTATTTATATTATTTAAAAGAATGACTGATGAATCCTCAACAACTGATACACCCAGTTCATACTGGTTAATCGCAACATATATGAAATTGGTAATAACAAATTAAAGTTAAATCAAGCGTTTCAATATCACTTTCCCATTGAAAATGGATACTTGTAACTTAAATAAAAGGGCATTAACTAGTCATTGTTTAAAGGTCACATACAATTCTTGGACATGGATTTTCTTAAGCAACCACTTTCCGTTTTTATGTCCGCCACACGCGTTGCACCGTCACTTCCTGGAGAAAGTAATCAAACCCGCCTAGATTCCATTTCATAAGGGAAAGATCTTCGTCACTTATAATCACCATGTTACCATCTTGTACTTGAAGTGCCCTTGCTGGCTTACCACTTGATTTCTTTCAAATATGGTTCTGGCAATGTAATAAGAGGCCCCCGATTAGAAAATGACCAAGTGACAAAAGGTTAAGGTTCAAAGTATTACTTGATAAGGGAGTGAGTGGGCGCGAAAATATACATGCTTCAAGTTGGGCAAACATTGTGAATTACTCCTCAAAAGTGAGAGAAGCGTCACTCAAAATACGTTTTAAATGATATCTGGTCTAACATTCTACTCGACCTCCAAAATGGGGTGATTGGAATAGAATAAAACTGCATTTTATTTCATCTAGGGACAAATAAATCTGACATTGTTTCCAAGAGAACTGCTTTTGTTACAAAACAAATAAAAGTGCCTAGGTAAGATTTCAATATTTTACAGTTTCGTAAAGATGAAAAAAAATATGAAAAAATAGTCCTGCATAATCACCTCCAGCATTACGGTGTTACAGGACAACACGATACTTACGACAACGGGCCAGCTCATAACGGTATTTCCGAAAAGCCACGAAAAAGCTAGACGAATAGCACGTACGATATCTCACAAAATAGAGAATGTAACTCACATAGGATTGTTTTCCAGCCCATAACAAGAGATGCCGACTAATCTACAGTGACGCGAGGGGTGGTCCAACACGAGATAACACCAGAGCAACGGCCTAATGAACTGTAAACAGATCTAAAAAGATTGAGCGCCACCACGATTCCATCACGATAAACGAGAATGCACTGCTAAACTCACTGAGGAAGCGGGAAGCAAGTGAACCTACCTTTCAACCTTACAGTTGGCAGAAACTTGAAAGCCAAACGGGGTAGAGAATGGGTGCTACTTTGGAACTCCTTGAAGCCGATAGCTGGAGCGCTTGAACCTACCTTGATGCTCACAAATTCGTCCAGGGTCCGCTTTACATCAATCTTACACCAGCCGCCAATCGGGCGACGACACTACAGATGGCTTACACTGAAAATCAACATGCAACACAAAGAAAAATACAGCAAAGACGTTTGACAAGTGAGTCTATTGTCTTTCAAACACACATACGGTGTCACAATGTTACGATACTTTTGGAGCGACCCTCGTATTAGTAAACTTTTGCTAGCTGAATTTTTGAACCTGAATATTTATGGTTGGCTTTTGCCAATTTTTGCATGCTTTAAACTGGGTATAATTGGCTGTATCTTATTTTTAATTATTCTCCTATAATTATCAAGCAGTTTGGTAAGCAACTCTTCGAATAATTACCCATATTTTACAAATTAAATTTATTTTGGTTATATTCCTACAGATATTCGTATATGGCGCTTAGGCAAACCTTATTGCAATTATTCTGCACTATTCTATTTGTTGCTAGATAAAGGATATCTCTTCTTGCAGTCACACTTTTCAGGCTGTGTTTTTCGCATCTTCTGGCCCAAAAATTTTGGAAAGTTTTGATAACTGGTAACTGGTGGATTTTTGAGTTCCTTTCCCATTTTAAACGTGCAGGCTGCTAGTGCCTCGGCTGTGTGCTTAAATTTATGAGCTAATTAGTGTAGCTCCGCTCCATTTCGATTCCTCGGAGGATCTACAAAGCACATGTGCCCTTAAGACGTTCGTATTTGATTTGGTTGTACTTACGTCATTCGCAACTGCGGATTCGTCTGAGGCCAGCATTGTTCTTGCACTTTCTCCTGGCTCAATTCCAGCGTGAGGTAAGATAAGGCCAGTTTCTTCTTATTTGGGACTCATTTGGGCGTTGTGCGTTATAGCCATTCCCTGTCGGATACGATTCCCTGTCGGATACGATTCCCTGTCGGATACGATTCCCTGTCGGATACGATTTTCTGTCGGATGCCAGTAATCGCTACAGCCAATCCTCGTTCGGCTGCACTTTGCGGGTATCCAAACCGTCGATTTGGGTTCCTGAAACTGTCAAGTTGTCAAGGAATTCCGCAACTCCTGTGGGCTACGCTAGAGAGTGTAGCACTGCACTCACCTGCGACATATCCACCGTTTCCTCGGCCCGCTCGGCCTTCCGCTGCGTCTGCTGAGGCCCTCGCTGCTCCAGCCGTCTTCGACCCCCTCAACCCAACAGGAAGGTTGGGATCCGACATGTTTTTACTACAGGCAAGAAACTGATATAGCTATTACTCATTGCGCCTGGTGTATTTTATAGTTAGTTAGTTAGCTAGGGCATGTGTGATATTTTTGGCATAGCAATGCTTCGTTTAGTTAGATATTAGTGCATGCTTTTGTATAGGTCAGATATGTTGATATGATAGGGCCTTTGCAAATTTCGAGCGACCATTTTGTGCAGTGTAGTAAACCTTATTGAATCATTAATCGAGCTTACCCAAGTCAGTGAAGACAGTCCTGCAGCTTAATCGTGTAGGAGCTTTTGGTTTTGAATTAGCCCCGAGCCACAGCTTCCCTGCGGAACCTACGAATTACAGAATAGTTAGTTTTCATGTTGCGGCCTAGCTTTCATTTATGTGCAGACTGGTAAGTTAATGTCGGACGTTATATCCACTTACCAGAGCCCTGTTTAGGTTTTGCTGAGGACTGCGGTCCCGCCGGTCGCCGCGCCCTCCTGTAACCTGTATAACCTGTAGGTTAGGTCTTTCGCCCAATTATTTCAGTTTTAAGTTCGTACTTACAGCTCGTTCGTCGCCATTTGCGTGTCGGCCGCTTGATATCTGACGTTTTGTTTCGTGCTGATAGTGGCTCGAGAAGCGACGACGGTAGCCGTTTGCTTCACTTTGTTTAAGTTAATGCTAATTAATCTGGGGTTAGTAGCGATTGTGTCACAAGGCCCGCCGCCGGTAGGCTCATTGTCAATTCCGCGTTATTGTAATTTATTTGCGAGACTCTACGTAGGTACAAGTTTGCCGAGGGATTATTCAAGCGATTGCCTTAGCGTTCATAAATGTACTTGATGTATTTCCACTGAGAAAACCACCCTGTTTTATATGGCCATATGTCCTGGTTGTTTTTGACTCCTAGAAATTTTGAATACTTACTTTAGGATATTTTTGAGCTGATACTCGGGGTTTTGCATCAGCTGTGCGCTTGCATAACCCGGCTCTGCTACATCCTGCCTCACAGGGTACCTCCAGTCTATTTTATTATTTTTTTTCTCGTAATTTAATACTCGCTACGCTCCTTTTAAGCCCCGCGTTATTTCATGCTCCCGCGGATTGTCGGCACCTGAGTAGAGAATTCGATTGGTTTATACCGTGCCCTCAATGTTTTAATGTGTTAGCCTATTCACAGATTATAGTCATTACTGCACGTGGGCTACTGTTTGTTTGATATACCTACATTTATAATTATTACTGCATGTCGCCTGCCTTTGTTTTTTTTTTTTTTATTAGAAATATACATATATACATATTTATTGCCACAAATTGCCTATGTTACTTGTATCTATTTTTGCATACTGCCTGCTGTGATTTTGGCTCTATACTTAATGTTTGCTCTGCACTATACTACCAACCAATATTGAAATAAAGCTGTGATATACTCATTGGTTGTTGGTTTGTTGATTTTTGCTCTGCTGGAAATTGTCCTTACCTTGTGGTCGGCACAAGGATTAGATCTACGTCGAGGACCTGGCGCCCTCTCCTATTTTTTTCTATTATTCTCTTTCAGCATAGCTGGAACCCTGCGACCCTCGCGGCGAGCTAGCCCAACTAGGCCGATAATTACCAGCCGGCAAAATAACCAGTACAACTTTCACCAAAAGGTAAGGCCGACCGTCTATCTTCCCTTACAACAAATAAAGTACATAAATAAGGTACACAAATAAGGTACATAAAGACGGTGCACCAATAATGGTTAGTACGCAAAGCGTGACAAAAATGGGGGATGTTAACACAACAAATGTTATTTCAGCGCACGCTCGTGTTTAGCGACAATAAATCAAGCGCAAATAAAATGTGCTGACATAAGGCTCTCTATATAGAAATGGTGTTCACACTGTTTAATGCACAAAGGGGGTGACACAACAAATGTTAATTTAGCGCACGTTCGTGATTAACGCGAAAGGTTTACGACTAGTACAATATCTCTCATATAGCTTCACCTGCGGTGGCCGTAGCGACGTCCAGCCAGCGACTTGTGTCCCAAACTCGCGGAACGAAGCGGGTAGCTCTAACAAGCTCGAAGCGGGGCTGAATATGGTGCTGTCCCTGATGGGTTCCAACCAGCGGTAATCGCTTTCGAAATAACCCCGCATTTAAACAAAGGGTTGATGGCACGATGGCCCATAACAGGAGAAGTTCCTGGCACAACACGGAAGAACCAACACCATCCACCCGACTCTCCTCAAACTCCAGAATGCCACGCCAGACAGCCCAAGTTTTGCCAAAGAGGGACGGGAAAGCGTGTCTGTGTCTCGCACGAACACGTGCGACCATCGACAAAGTGACTGCAACATGCGGACTCGCTTGCACTCACTGACGATACAGTTCGCGGAATATTCTAGAACTGCGTCTGCACACTAAGTCGATATTGGAACCTAGCATGCCAACGAATAGAAGCAAAGTTATGAAATAAGCGCCTTTCAGATTCTACGGCGGCGGACACAGCTGCGTAATGCTATAAACCATTAAATGCCTGCACAAAATTCGATAAGCCTGACTTAACAAGCTGAATAAAATGAAAGAAAACTATATACAGGCGGGGTTGTAATCTTAGAAAAATTCTCTAATCGCCGTACATACGTACAATTTGAAAATGTCCTGGCAATGGCCTTGTCGGCGTGAGACGCGCTTTAGGTAGCTTTTTCATCTAATTATATATGCCCTTAGGTTTAACTTTAAAACAAAGTATGTAACCACGAAACACTTTTTCAATTGCAGTTAAACCTCCAGTTAACCGAAACCTAGTTCTAATGTAGCTAAAAAATTTTGGAGACCCATATGCAGGTATTTTTGTATGCTCACAACCAATAATTATCGTTCTACTTAAAACGTGTTTATGCGACAATATAGTAGAATGTTGTTGTGAGAAAGAATATTTGGATTTATCTAACTTGGCTTCCACACGCAATATGCTATTAACAGGATTGAAAACTAACAAACTGCAACTATTTGCGATATTTTTGTTTTATTTCAATAACTTAATTTTAATCGGACACATCATCGTATCATAATAAGCTATAGATAGCTTTCTATAGTTCTAGTAAAGAAGATGTAGAACATATGTTTTGTTCTAAAACAGAAATTAATACCTGCCTTGAGGTAGTAGGTTTTTCTGTGTGCCGTGTTCTCTATTCCATCATACGCTGCAATTTATTATTTTTCTGGACTACAACCGCTTGCTATTAAATCTGCAAGGTTTTCTTGACTTATTACGTGATTCCAACTGTCACTATCTGTAGTGTTGCACTTCTGCAAAAGTATTTCAACTTGGAATCGTATATTTTTCACTTCTAAACTTTATGATATCACTGAAATATTTATTAATTTTGCAAACAATAATGCTGCGCATAATTCTAATCTTGTGAGTGTTTTTATTGGACCTATTTTGAATGTTGCACAAAGAAGGTTTTTAGCTACAGTGCCTTCCTCATTGAACTCTTTTATATAAATTCACCCTCCAAGTGCTTGCTCTGAAGGAGTGAAGGGTCACTGGAGCCATACAATTCAACATACGCTGCACAACTTCCGATCCTGGTAAATATAGATACTTATTGGTAGATCTATCCCATCGGTAACGGTATCCAACACTAACAAAATTGGAAGCCATAATGAATGGTTTGCTCTCAAAATCTTGCCCTTATAATCTCACCATCGTCACATTGTAGTTCTTTTGAAACTTCCTGGATTACGTTTTTATATCTTTACTAGATGTTAACAAGCGTTTTGTAAGAATATGTATGGTTGCAGCACATGCACATGCACCAAATTTGTCTTTGACCAGGATCGTTAGGCTATATGATGCGTATGCCAGAACAGAAGAATACTCTTGGGGGGAGAATGAGGCAAAAGGAAAAGTGGCAGACCTATGAAAAAATGGCAGAAAGCAGTAGTGAAAGACATAATAAGTTTGGGTGTTGAAGATTGGAGAACAATGACTATGGATAGAGCCAAATGCACCAAATATTTGCCTTTTACCAGGCCACTGCAGTCAGGTGGTAGCTAAGAAAATGTAGTATAAATGGACGCACGCCCTTACACGCTGCGCCAATTTTATTACAATTAGCACAGCATGGTCTTCGCAAATTTCAGCTTTATCCCCTTGAAACAAAGTAAGATTGTTTGTTTAACATTCGAATTATCCTTGAAAAGAATTGCCTGTTTAAGAAATAGCGTCGACAGTGGTCGCAGTTTCCAGAAGTAGGCTACATAATTACATCTTCAAAGTTATTAGCAAAATCTAAATTTTATCATAGTTGGTACCGTTCTACACGAATCGGTTGACAAGCCCTCGGCTAGCTCTTTTAACTCTCGGCAGAATATGGCGTGGTAAGGATCAGGCTAAGAAATGCTTCGGGCTTTTACAATTCAACAGTAGATTAATAAAAGAATTGGGCGCCATGTCGTTACTAACAACATGGCTAGCAAATTAAATCAACATCTACCTTGTAAGCTTCGCTGCACACCTCACTCTAAATGTGGTAATGCGAACCACTACAAATACAAACAGTAACAGTCAAAAGAATATTTAATATTCAAAACAATAAGTCAAGGTTGGCGTCACCCAAATTACACACACCTATGTAATTGTATATCGGGAAAAAACAGACGACACAGCATTTAAAAAATTTTGATTCAAGTAGCATTTCCAAACTCGCTAGTTATAGCTTAAAGTACAACTTCAGGCTAACACCTATGCAATCGCAATTGACATAAACGTACAACGCCAAGGGCGCTATCTGAGGTATAATATACACGCTATTTCAGCAATTTCTAAATATTTGTGTTCTCTCTTTTTAGCGGTAATAAAAAATTGAGCCAAAAGATTGATTTGACACGCTCAGTTTGATTTGCTAAGATATTAGAAGGAACTGACATAGTTTGCGGCATAATGCCTTTGTCGATTAAAAAAAGGTGCTGATGAGGGCATGTACTTACAATTAATTATTGATGAAGTTTCAGCTATCACAAAAGGAACTCTGTTCCTTGTATTTCCCATGAAGACTCAAGGCCAACTGACTTCATGATTCTCAGAATTTCAAGGCCGCCACTCAAAAAAGCTAGCATCAAAAGGAAGTAGCACATAACTGGGTTCCTGGCTACGTACAGAACGAAATCGGGAAACTGGTAAAACTATAAGAGCCAAAACGATAGCATAAGGTTGTTGAATTTAAGCCCTTAAGGGAGCCCATACTAGACGAATTTTAGCCCTTAGCTGCTGAATTTTGAGCTCATAGTAGCTGCAGAAGCCCGCGAAACAATGCTACCGCAGCTCGAAATACAAGAACGCCTCTCGAAAAATCAATACTATTCCAGCTATTCTGCTGTTTTAGCAGCCTACGTGGATCGAAATGCGAAGACAAGCCTCAACACGAAAATGTTGCAGGTGTTTATCGCTGAATGCGAACGCAGGCCGTGATAAGCTCGAATTCTTTTGCTACAAAATATAGCTACAAGGTAATCCGTAAGTCGGAGTTAAATGCATTAACGCGATTTTGATATGAAATTAAAACGAGGCGTTACAAGTTTTTAAAAGCAGCTAATATTTATGTTTACCTTGATAATTGGAAGGCTCACCTTTGAGTTCCAATACACTAATAGGCAAGATACTTAAATGTTTCATCATTATATGATTAGCAATGAGTGTTTACATTTCGAAAACATTTCTAAGGGAAAGCTTTACATTATTTTGGGTGTATATAAGTTCTTAGAACATATCGCTTGTAAAATATTTTTTAAATAGCAGTATTATAGTGCCCTAACTACATTGGTTTTTGGCACTATCAGACCATTAAATACATTTCCTAAGTTTTACATCCTTTAGGTATAGTAATAGTTTTTGGATTTCTATTTCACTATTACTCAGAGCGATTTTCATTTCCTTGTTGATTTTGTGTGTTCTTCTTTTGTTGAGGTATTGTTCACATTCACAACCAAATGCTGCACAGTAAGTGGTTGTTCTCAGAGGTTACAAATGAGTGGATCTTCTTTTAAGTGTCCAATTCTAAATCTATTTAACAATACCTTCTTCCCGTCTAGTTTTTGTAACCGTATTGGTCCATCTTGAAAAGGTGACTTTTATTTTTTGTAGTTGATTTTTTGTTGCCTTATCCCTTTGTTGTTGCCATTCACCCCATATTACTTCATTCTAGTAGTTTTTAATATATCATGCTTCACTGTTAAATACTCGTAATCAATGTCCATTTTCTGAATGGCCTGCTTTGCTTTTCGATTTATCAATTCGTTATTCTGTATTCCTACATCGCCTGGTATTCACATAACACAATTTTTACATTTTTGTATATACTAGTTGCTACAAAAAATAACTTTGAAATAATTGCATTTGAAAAACGAAAATGTTAAAATGTCTTTAACAAAAACGCAATGTCAAAAATACCTAAAGCTGATACTATTTTAATCCGGCCCTGTTAAAATTCGAGCGCGAGCTACATATAGTTTGCCTCTGGCACACAGAGACGCATATATACTAGCTTGGGCCAAAGGCCGTGAGGCACTCTCAGTTGTTCTTGCAAGTTGTTATATATCGAAACTCCCCTCGCCTATCGCCACAGGTATAAACCCCCTTTAACGCTAGATACTCAAATTTCGCTTCACAAAACCGGTTTCTGGCATACAATATGCTTAAGTCTAACACATAAGAAAATACATAGGAAATACAACGTGGCTTGGACTTTAGCTATGGAAACCAACATTAACAGCGTTATTCACAATTCACTGCGATGGGATAGGTAAACCAAGGAGCTATAGATGGTTTCCAAAGCGAGAGATGGTAGTTTAAGAGATTTAAATAGCCCAAGTAAAGTTTAACTTGGGCTATTTAAATCTCTTGCTCGTATAGCATAAGAAGCTTTGGGCGTTCATATTGTACAATTTTGGTAATAGGGATGAAGGTGGTAATTGTCCTGTGATACTGTATAAACTATGCAGTGGACTGACTCTGCAAGCTCCAGTGACTAGTCTGAACCCATTATTGTAAACTGCATCTAGACTTTTCAATTTAGTTGGCGCTGCAATTGTGTACAAAATACTTTCATAGTTTAGATGGTCTATGGTCTGGCTAATACGCTCCCATTTCCTCCCCATTTTTTGTGCGAATTAGTTTCACTAGGTGCATGTATTTTTGACAGGCATTCTTTATATAGTTTGCATGAGCAATCCATGTGAATCTTTCGTCTAATACTGTATTCTATCCACATATCGGACAGGATTGATTTTTTTCAGTGATTACTTTCAGACCTTTTGAATTATTCTATATTTGTAGAGTATTAGAACATTTTGAAGATAGTTTCTAGTTTGTTCTAGGTTTGAATTAGAACAGTAAATGATTAAATCGTCAGCATAAAAAATTGTTTTCATATGGTCATTAATCATTTCCGCGATAATGATAATGGCCATCAGGAATAGAGTGACACTTAAAGCTGAAGAAAAAACCTCATTTACTTTGGCAGATTATGTTCTGTGGGTTAGAAAATTGCTAATAAAATGTTGCTGTTTTTATGATTTGATTATTCCACACCCATATCCCATAAGATGGTTTCTAGATGATGTCCATTACGGAAACCATGCCTTATATCGTTCTCTGGTTTGCGTAGGTTATTATAAGTACATCTGTGATTTCTGAACCCACTCTGTGGTATATTTAGCTTGTTGTACTTTAAGCGCTTATTAACCTTATTTTTAGTTATGCTTATAGGCTTGTAGCTAGAGCATTCGGTTTTTTGTTCCCTTGTTTTTAGAGTAGCATTGCATTTCTCCAACTTCTTGAGACAGTTTGAGTATAGCAAAGCTGATTATAGACATTTATCAGCGACAGTTTTGCAAATGGATGTAAATGCTTTATCATTTAGAAATTAATGTAATCGGGACCAAGACTACTATCTTTGCAATATAATAATGCATATTCTACTTTAGATAAGGTAAAGGTGATGTTAAAATCTTTGCTGTTGTCCGAGGCTGAAGTAGATAAACACTGATTTAATTCAACTTCTTTTCTTGATTGTAGTTCTGAAAATGCATTTTTAAATTTTTATTTTTGGGTTGTTCTTTATAATATCCTTGTTGATATTCAGATTTTGTTATTTGATAGCCCAGAAATAGCAAATATATATTTTTTGGACTGAGGAGTTTACCAACAGCATTCATTATGTCTAAATGGAGTTATATGTTTAACAGCTTTCGTAAAATTCTACGTCCTGTTTGGCTAGAGTGGGGCACGTTTGGATTAATTGCTATTTAATAGGCAGCTGAGTTTCTGAGGCTGGAAACTTTGCTTTTTTCGTTAGATTTGTTTATATCGGTTGCAAGTACGTTAACTGTATACCCGTCCATACTGATGTTCGCGCATGGCCTGCAATTCACGACCTTATGATAGGTAGTTATTTTATCGCTGTATTTGGTAAAGAATTTTTAAATAGGTATCGGAAAGGTGTTTGATTTTGCGTTTGATTTCAGCTGTTTTTTTTTTCAAAATGTACTTTTCACTCTCACTGTCTAGTAATTCTATTAATTTTTGTAACATGTATTTTGTTCTCTGCTGTTCGGCCTCACTTAGTAGTCTTTTACAGTTTTTGAATAATATATTACTATGTATTAGATATTTGTAAACTGAAAATTTAAATTTTACATGCAACTAGTATTATATTATCAAATCTTTTTGAAGAAACAGAAACACAAGAAGGTGTAAAAAGGCAGACTTGAGGTATTTTGCACATTTATAAATGCTAAACAGGACCCCAACGACTAATAAAAAAGAGGGTAAACGTATAATTACTCACAGTTACTCTTCAAAATGATCGTGATGACTAAAAGGGTTATTTCAGATGTTGTTTTTCTGTTTTTCATGCTGTTTAGCTTCATTTCCTAAGGAATTTTGCCAACAGAAATTTAAATTTCCATTTATCATCCACGGTGATTGTTACTATGACATGATACGTCTATGTATTATCTTAACGTTTCAAATTCAAAGTCTGCGATTGAATATTTTGACACTGTTTCCTCTCTCCAATTAACCGTGTGAAGTGTTCACCTGAGCTTTTTATGTATTAGATGATATAATTAGTCCTCTCCAACCTCTTGCTCTTTCATTATCAAAAGAATACATACTAAATTGATAATACCAAATTTATTTAAAAAAATCAGAGTCCGCACAGGTGAAATCGCAGAAGTCCCTGGCTCAACGTCCGTAATATGTTGTTTTCGTAATTTTACTAGATTAACAGTTTTTGCTCTACATCGTTCACTTTATTAATGTTTGCAATTGGTTTACTCTAGAGAAATACACACAAAACATCATAAAACCACAGTAAAAACCCTTCAAAGATTACATGTTGTTAAACAAAATATTGACATCCTTTAACACTTACTAGTGATATCATTGAGTCGATACTTATGGATTTCTAGATCGATTCATATGTATGATTCAAACTTGACTTTGTTCTAATCTTTATCTTTGTTGTTTTGAGCATTAGTAATAATGATGTTGACGTGAATCTTGCGTGCCCTATACTCGTAGATGAATAGATAAGATTTTATCATTTCCTAATGCATTTATTATCTTGAACTTCTTTTAGCTCTCGGTATCGATGTGAATCTTCGTTATTATTAGAGCTAGAAGAAAATAGTTTGCACAGTACAACACCAGATCAAACAGATATCGAAAATGTATTTTAATTTTTAAGCTACAGTTGACCTAGAGAAAAATATTTAAAAAACAAAGCACATTTTTGAAATGCACCGTTTAATACAATCTTAGTCAGAAATGCTTCTTTATACTATTTTAGTTTTAATTGTAACAATGATTTCTATTTAATCCTATCGAAAATAAGACGCCGTGTATAATAATAAAACACAATAATATTTATTTGCTTTAATTCTAGGTATGATAGTATCAATGCCATTCCTGCTTGCAACGTTCTTTGTCTATGCTCTCCTGCCTGACCGAAACTTACACGGAAAGTCCTTGATGTGCTACGTCATAACCCTGTTTGGGGCTTACCTATTGCTCGTTGTTATTCAGACACACACCAGCGACACCAGCGAATTTGGCTGCAGAACACTTGGTAAGTTTACTGAAAATTGATAATTGTAAAGGAAGTATTTCGACCTTTTTTCACGTTGTTCTTTTCAGCTCTGTTCTGTTTGTTTTTCTTCATGGTCTCTTTCTTCTGGATGAATGTGATGTCCATCGATATTTGGTGGACCTTTAGGTGAGTTGTTTCGTTTATAAATAAAATTATAGAGCTGCTGTTGAAATAAAGTTGATAAAATTGAAAATATTAACTTCAAAACTTATTTTAATAAAACCAAATTTTTACACAGAAATCCACGACAAATAGCTACATTTTTCTATAAACCACAACGCTACCTAATAATAAACCTAAATATTAACTCATGAAGAGCATAGTTGTTTCCATTCTGCATTTATTTCAAAAACAACTAAATCAACGAGCGAAGAGCTTATTCTTTTACGCATTTATATTACTACTGATTAAGTCACCCATCCGACAACTGTTTCCATGACTCGTTCATGTTACTTGTCCACGGTGCATATGACACCGCGCTGGCACATCTAACAATATCATTGAATCACTCGGACAACTGCTTCTGCATTTATAAGCTACTGCGCATAAGCTTACGCATACACATTTTAGCACTCCAAAAATTATTCTGCCTCTGCTGCAACTGTAATGGCTGCTGGAAAATAGCCTAATGTGGTCTGATACCCACCTTCAATAATGATTGCCGAATGCCGGTTGCGCAATACCTGAACTGTGTGCTCCGTTGACTCTCCATGGCGATGCCTTTGCTATCGCGTTATTCGACAACGCTATCGCATTCTTTGTTGTCTTCTTAGCTCCAAATTTCCAAATTACAGGACTATGATTCGCTGTGTGTCGCTTACTGGTTACTATTTTACCGCTGCTCTTCGTTATTACTTCCTCAAGGAGTAGTATAACTTCGCCGTCAACTGGGACACCTTAAGCATCTTTGTTGAGGTCTCAGCTCAAAACTGACGTACTCCGCAAAAACTCTTCGCTTCTGGCATTTTTTACGTGGCCAGCGGAAGTATGTTTGCAAGAAAATAGTTCTTAAACTCTACGTACAAACAGTAAAATACATATATTAATGGTTTAATTCCCACAGCAATTCGGGTTGCATACCTAAGACATAAAGATGCAATAAAACTTCAAATAGGCACAGAATTGATATTTTGTTTATTACAACATAAAGCCATTGCTATACATTAAGAAATGCACAGGATATGATTGACAGAGGTTTGCATTAGATTAAAGCAGTATCTGAAGGGTTAAGTGTAACTTAATTGTCATAAAATGTGCTCGTTATGGCAAGTCATAAAATGTGCTCGTTATGGCAAATGCTCTTAATTTATGTGGAGTGACAGAGTTTTAATATTGAAACGTCAAGACAATAATGTGAATTTACATTGATACAGAAATGTTTAAAGCGTTACGAAGGTTATATAATGCGTTAATAAGTAAATTACGACGGTAACAAATGGCTAACTCAGCTAAACGGTAACGAAAGCAGTGTAATCAAGCATAGAATGCAAGGAGCATGAAAAGTGTAGTGCAATTAAAACTAATAGTGATTGAAAGCAGACATGTAAGTTACAAAGTGCTACGGTTGACCGTTATCGAAAACAGTTTAGTTTCTAAGTAAAGTAATTGCATCAAAACTTACTTCCAAAACAGTTATAATTTAGTTTCTAAGATACCTGATGTTTAATTATTATTGTTGTCAACCCAAGCCATGAAAAATTGAGCTGTGTGCAAGTTTGGCTTACAGAATATTGTATACATTTTCGAATATAAAAGCTTTTTGTTGAAGTCGAAAAGTTGTTTTTAATTATCTTTAGTGTCAAGTCCATCTGTGTGTAGAAATTCATTGTGCTAAAATATCTCCGTGAAGAGGGATCTGTGCTGCAAGATTTGAGCAGGTTCGTCCAACATCCAGGGCATTTTTCATTGAATTCCTGGGCTGCAGGCAGCTGAAATTTGTGAACAACGTGTACAGCAGACTCTCCGTAGTGCCAACGTTCATATATTTGGAGCGGAAAACCATCACCAGATTTATTAGAGCCTTTATTTTGCGAGCAAGCATCGAAGCTCCACTTATAGGACTTTAGGCTGCTTCAAGAATAGTCAATTTACAAGGTCCAGAGAGAGTTTTCCAGCCACAGGGCCGTTTCAGAAGATTTTTATTACGATAGCGTCGTTTGATTCTGCATGTGGCGACAGATTTTTACACCAGAACCGGAAATTGAAACAATTGCCAAGTCGGCGTTTTTTGACGTCAGAAAAATAAAATACATTAGCCGCATTACGTCATAAAATTTGCATTGCATATTTACCTGACGCGAAATTCATTGATTGTTGGTATTTTGGAGTTCAAATTACACTAATTTGTCCGTTCATTCATTTTTGTTTACGCTGTCAAGTTATATGTTAAACTGTCAGATGCAAGAAAGTCGGGCATTTGCCATACTTGAATAAAATTTATACTCAACAGTAAATGTTATATTGGCTGTTAAAATCTAACCCTCGCAGATAAGAGTTTTTTCATGCAATGGCCGGAGCATTATTTAAATAAGTTGTCAAGAAATAAAATAGTAAAGGCAATAAACCATTTATTTTGCTAATAAATAATTACAAACATCTTCTTAATGAGCCCTGAGATTTGACAACTTTTGAATTCTATATTAAAATAATTATTAATTGTATTTGTGTGATATTCCTGAACATAATTTATTTGTTAACATATTATCACCAAGTAGAGTAGGGATTTATTACAATATGTACAATTCGGATGTATATCAAAATGTTATTCCTAACACACTCAGATGAGCCATGTCAAGTTCTCGTGTCAGTATCTGAACGTATTATAATGGGTGCAGTAGCATAACACTGCACTCAATGTTATCAATCGTTATCAGTACAATTACTGTGATCTGATGGCTAATTTTTAAATTTAAATTTTGCATTGGAAAGTGTAGCAGATTTTATGGGACGCAGTAC
>CALNHX010008826.1:0-56275 GCA_940337035.1 Agriotes lineatus
TCCTTTCAATTCATGTCCACCTGAATTTTGGATTGTCACTCTTTGGATGGATCCATTGGATGCGGGATGAGTCTGTTTGACTGTCTCAGTAGCATTTTCTTCGCATACCTGATTTTCTGTAAGAAGTTTTCGTTGGATAGGTAAAAGATCCGGCTCGAAGGACCATGAACAGAATTGCCTGGAGGCTGAACAAGTTTCCGTTACTTGCGCTGATTCTGTCCCTTTAATTCTGAGCGCACGGTTGAGACTGCAAGCTGTGTTTTAAGACAAAGTAGTCAGGCCACTCAGAGGGAAGTTATAATTTGGTAACTACTCGAACTGCAGCCTTACACTTCAAATTTTTACGCTTGGAAAGGGAGTACCTCTATGTTAACGAATCAAACACTTAATGCCGATTGTTTTTATTATAAAAATCTTGGTCTATATATAGATCTACATTTTGCTTAGTTCTAAAAATTGCATTATTTCAAAGTGCAAAGTGTTTATTCTTACTATGTCGATATAAAGTGTCATAACAACAGTCAGCGTGCACTTACGTTACAATTTGCAATTCTGCTAAATAGGCAGATACAATGGGCGGAATAGAGACATTGAACTTTCATAAACTATAGTGCAGCGCACTGCTATTTTGCTTTTTTAAACACATTGAATTGGTTTTTTTAAATTTTCAAATGAAATTTAAACCTGTTTAATTTGAGATTAAACACAGAAGTGACTACTTTTTAAATTTTATGTACCCTATATTTGGCTACTCAGGTTCGTGTGCCACAGTTATTCTGGTTTTTTCATGTTTATCGCTAATTTTAGTTGGATCTTTAATTCATGCAACATGTAGTTAACCTCTGTGCCATCTATACCTACAAATAAGACTGTAAGTTAGTATAGCTTCAACTATTTGGGTTTCCGTGCAAAAGTAAGAACAACCTTAGTTGTATAATTTCATCTTCTCCTCTTTCTATATTATTATTGAACGTTCTGGCAGATGTAGCTCGCGCTTTTACTATAAATTCTATAATAATCTACACTTAAGGTGCACTGAAAATAGTTGGGAGAGGTTGGAAAGATTTTGTAGTATACCCAATCCCACCCATTACAATACTTGCTCGTTTTAAAGAATGTATATTCAATGTAAAGTGCAGACTTACAGTGTTTTCCGATTACTTTTCACCATGTATTATTTGTGTTTCACCTTATCTCAAATGCTTTACCCTCTTGCCAACACTTATCGATATTGACAAGTGAAAATCAATCGGAAAACCCTGCATAGCCTTGGAGCAAATCAACAACGAGTGGCTATTTTTAAAAGAAACCAAACTCTTAGCCTGAACTCCTTAGCTGATGAACTGTATTGGAACAAAAGTGCCTGTAAAGATAATAATTAGTAACTTTTTATTAGTCAAAACTTGCTCAAAAGTTTCAGTAAACAGGAATTCTAGAGTAGGAAAAATGCTCACTTCTATGGAAAATATATAAAAGGAAGCACACTTTGCTATAATTTTCACATGAGAAAACATAAAAAATGATGCAATAGAAAATAAATATTATATTACTGCTTTACTCTGTTTAAAGTTTGTACTACAATCAGATGCGACCGTAGCAATGTTTTTTGAGAGCCGCTGGATCGTCCTTGCGATAAATTGATCGACTGACAGCAGTTAAAAATAGAGTGAAGCAATTTCATACCATATAATAAATAGAATTCAGTAACATGACACATACTTTCATTAACTATTAATTGAAACATTATTGGAGCTTGTTAAACTTGATATGTTTTCATGACTTCAAACTAGAAAATGAGATAGGCAACTGCCTCTTGCTACATTGGGCGGATCTAATATTAAAAGTAGTTAACATTTAGTATAAAATAACTTAGACTATAAAATGGGGCAGTTGGTGTTTGTCCCAAATATAGATCATTCTGAAGGTGTTATCTCGATACTGCATCCGTTCTATTTATTGCAGAAATGGTTTAGAGCTGCCCCTTTACAATTGAATTATCAAGACACAAGTCGAACAGTTGCAACATTTGCAAAGAATAAAACTTTGAGCGTAATAGTTTACATATTATATTTTATATCATTATTTGGCTGTATGTGTAGTTTATATTTGATGAAAGATATGCAAAGAAAAGATTTAGTACTGTGGTATGGAGCGACTGGCAACACAATTACTTTGGCTGTTAAAATGCATGTCTGTATACTAACTCACAAGTTCTCTGAAAAGAAATGGATTCAAGCTTATGAAGGTATCCTAAAAGTCAATAATAAAGTATGTCAATCTAGATCTACACGCAGTAATGACACTCTCAAGAAATTTACAATAACTTGCATATTGGCAAGAGGGATATGGTTGATAACGTTTTACGTAATATCTTACAGTGCAGTGCCAAAAGATTTAAATGTTTACTTGATGTTGAGTGCGAATCTCATAACTGATATCTACAAAGAAATAATAATAATCAGCATGTGCACATGGCTGTGTGCCATAAGCTTTTATTTTAAGCTTATCCAACGTGGTATACGTCACATAAAGACAGTTGCGTCATCCGATTCACCACAGTCCATTGTATGTTTTGCAGAATTATTCCAAGATTTATGTAGATTGACCGAGACAATCAACGACATTGTCTCTCGTTTGTTTTTGGTGGAGGTATGCTCCGATTTTGCAATACCAATATTGCAAATCTTTTATATCTATGTGGATGTATACATGATTGGTGCTGAAGCTGTAATGTATTTTGCGCCAATGATTGAAACATTTGCTAATATTCTGAACCTAATAACTTTAACATATCTTTGTAGTACACTCACTTACATGGTAAGTAAATTGTGCTAGCTACCATTTTATGAAATAGAATATCCCTATAACAAATTTTTAAATTACTGATGCATTTGTTATCATTTTAATAAACCCTCTTTCTGCCACCGTTGTGGCGCTTTAGTTATAATTTCTTTGAATGGATATCATTAATATTTCTACAAGTAGATCTTGGTTTTACATATATTGCGCTAGTCTGTTTTGGTCCCGCAATGGTATTCTATGTTCCTGTTGTATATGCACTTTAAAGTGTCTTTTATGTTCAGATGTAAGGTTTATTACAAAAAATAAGGGTTATTTAATATTATTAGCCTCTAATGTGGAACCACTTTTAGCTAGTTTAAGAATTTAAGAAAAGACGTTGCGCGGACAAAGTTTTCGTAAAATTAAACATTCCGATATCTGAAAAACTAAAATCTGATCAAAGCACCTTTTATAAATACATCTTAATATTGAACAGTACTAAATTATACAAGCCTTACCAATTCACTACACAAAGCAATAATTTCTTTCCTATTAAACATACTTATATCTATTTATCTATATCTAGTAAAACATCTTTAAGATACGAAAAATGTGGAAAACAGAAGCAGAAAATAAGTAGCTATATTTGAAAGTCGGTAATTTTTACTGCATCGTATATAAGTTCATTGCTTCCTTAAATATATTTTCCGCCAAACATTCTATTAAATAACTGATCACTTCTCATTATAAATATTGGTCTTAAGAATGACGATATGGAATATTGCAGGTCAACTCTATTAAAAAGCAACTCATTAAGGTAATGGTTTCACGACGCAATCAACCATTCCGGAAAGAGGTATTTGTTGTTGTCCTGTAATTTATAACTTGTTTATATTTAATTACTACCGCAGATTAATGCATTCTCTATGCAATTGCTTTATAATGACGTTAAAATAACAGCTGGAGGATTATTTACTATAGACTCTACGATTATATACGGGGTAAGTTGCCTAAAGATTATATACTTTATCATTTTGCTTAACCAATAACTTAAACAGGTATTTATATCCTACAGATTGTTGCAGTAGCTATGAGTTATCTTCTAATACTAATTCAATTTCAACAAGCAGTGAGCAGTGAACTGTAGCATCTGTAAAAAAGAGCACAAATTGTAATTGAGCAATATTTGTGGAAGTGTGTATTAAAATTGTGTGTATTAGTAAATGTAGAAACTTACTTTGCAAGAGTAAACGTTGCTGAAGCTCTTTAATTTCTACCATATTAAACTCAAGTTCGCGGTTAAATATGTACAAAGTTTAAGATTATTACAGTCATATATGTAGAGGCAAAGAAGAATAATAAAGCTCCAGCCTACAACCAAAAATCGGAGAAATGCAGTAAATTTACTTAGTCGTTACAAGTAACCGAGGGTTTAGGGCATCGGGGGTAGTAAAAATACAACGAAATATATACTACTAGCTGACCCGGCAAACGTTGTTTTAGATTATGACATGATGGAGACAACCCTTCAAACCATTAAGCACAGAATCATAAAAGTATGACTGCAAATAGAAAGTCGTACAGTGTATAGAAAAACACACTTGCGATAGTTTCCAATTTTTCGGCTTTCCCTTTGGATTTTTCCGAATTTTCTGTCTTGCTAAACTACCTCGGGAGTAAGACGAACGCAACACAAAAAAAATCATCCAAATCGGTCAAGTCGTTCTCTAGTTTTTTTGTTACCAACACACTAGCATACGGCGATTGATTTTTATATATACAGATAAAGAAGCACAAGGCAAAAGAAGTGGTCAAGGATGTAATAACAGAGCGTGAGGAACATGTAAATAATGCACATATACGACTTAATAACGTAACACCAGTAGCACTAGTCTAACCTCAGTTAAATTATAACACATTAATCGAAAACCAAAATTAAGTTACCCAGAATAATTTTGTATGGTATAAACCTGTTTTTACGACATCTCGGCGTATCAGAGTGCCACAAGACTTGTCCTAAAATTCTCGAGGACAGACTAATGGCCACGGCTGAATACGCTCAGGAAGATGGACGTGGTTCTACGAACGGGACGCCGTAGAGACAAACGTGACGACATATACAGGGTGTTGAAAAATAGTAGGGCGCTACAGGTTTCGGAATTAAGCCCACGTCTGACAGGAACCCGAAAGCCAAACGGGGTTAAGTATGTGTGTAGCCTTGCGGCTTCCTGGAGGCGACATCTGGAGTGTTCGAACCTACCTTGACGCTCACAAAAGTCGTCCAGGATCCGCTTTACAATAATCATACACCATGTTAAGTGATTTTGACGTCATTAAGCTATCCTTGTCATCAATTCCACGATTGGGTGTTATTAGTGCTTTTAAGCTGAAATTATTCTATTTAAAATTTCACTGGATTCGGCCCTGTACTAGCTTATATTCAAATTTATTTTAGCCAGCGTTTAGATGCTCGTGACCGTGAATTCCTTCTTTGAGTTCGTATTGCCGATAATGCGGGTTAACGCTTCGAGTTCCGCGTATTGCTTCTTGTTGTCCTTGCAATCTGATATTTAAGCTTATGGAATTTCTGTACGTGGCGTGGCAAGTGCGTGGGAACCGTTTTCTTTGTGCTTTAACCGGGACTTCCCCGGAATACTTTGGCAACCTTAAATTTCGTTGTGCAATAAGTGAGACAGAAAATTCCATTTGTCACTGTTCAAGAGAGATGCATTATTCCGGCCCGGAGGGGTAAACATTGTTTCGTTTCTAAATTTCGAATTAATAAGTAACGAGCCTTCAAGCAAGAGAGTGGTGTAAAAATCGTCCCCCGTCGCTCGCGTCTTCCGCGGGCGGCGGCGGTTTTAGTCCCGAATTTCGTTTTCATTAAGAACATTTGTGAGTGCCCTGTGGCCAGTGATTGTTAAGATGCTAGTGGCAAGTGCGGGCGTTACTTGACGTAAACCTTGGTTCCAAGCGCCCGTTATCGTGTCCTTAGCCCCTTTGGATTTTGGGGAGGACAGTTGGCCTTAGTGCAAATCCAAATAAGGCGTGTGTATATCGTGCCGAAGTAATTTCCTCGTACTGGGGATTGTGCCGTTGCAAATTTAGTTACGTCCTTCTTTCTACATCGCCAATGGCCACCGCCGTTAGTTGTTGTTCTCATGTGGTGAGGGTGCAATAGCCCTTCGACTCTTTCGCTCAACCCCTTTGGGCAACCCTGTTCTACGTCCGCTGCGGGACGTAACCCTGGTCTTTGTGGACGCCGTCTTCTGCAGTCCTCGACCTTCTGCAGTCACCGCTTGGCTTTTGGCAAAGCCCTTCAACAACCCTTTGGGGAGCCCGCTACACCTCTGCAACGTCACACCGGCCTTCGCCGAAGTGGAGTTCGTAACTATCGCCAACCCCAAATAACATGCTGACAGCTCTCAGGTAGGATCTGTTTATTGTTTCTACAGCGTAACTGACGTGCCGAGTTGAGTGGCGTCTATAATTTTATTGTGTGTTTTCCGAGTGTTCATAAACATTGCGCCCGTTCACTCAAGCCTATAATTTGATGTATGTGTTATCAATCAGGGGCTTCACCCCGATTATGTACTTCGTGTTGCCCAGCGTGTAACTATATATTCCTTTTCTTAGACAATAGGGTAATTGTTTTTTTTGGGGGCCCCGATATTTCATGTGAATATGTGTGCCATTTAATTCCTTTCGATAATAAACTTTATTAAAGTTCAACTTATTCTTTTAGTGAATGTTAAACCTTCCTGGTAGGGGTCTTCAACCCATTTAGCATGGCAAAGGCCACATGTAATTAATTTGTAAAGACGACAGCATGTCCTTGTTGATCAGTGAACCCTAAGAACTGGGGTTAGTGTCAGTCATTGTGTTGTAACGCCCGTCAGGCAAAAGTGACAGTCGTAGAGCACAAACGAAGTATCTAGGGGTGGTTCAGAAAAACCTCGTGGAATTCACTGTTACTTATTTGAAAAGAATTTAATAAATAAACAAAACTGGGCGCCATGAACATAATAAGTTCAAAATGGAATAAAGTAATTTAATTATATTGTAATAAAAAATTGGATTTAACATAAACAGTTTCTTATAGTTTTGGTTGAAAGAAACCCGCGTCTAGAATTTATAGCGGTACAATTCATCGTAATAAAACATATCTGTATATTAAATAAAGGCTGCAAAAAGAAAACTAGTATGGCCATACCTCACATTGTTATATCAGCCGGAAAATTAGGCATATAAACAAAATACATACTACCTCCAGTAATTAATAAGCAGCAACTAAAACAATTACTGTAAATGGTTTAATCAATCAAATTTTGATAAAACATTGCTCATTGTAATCCCGTACAAGGAGACGAATCTGCTTATTAACCAACTAACAGGTATAATAAATAATAATATAGATAACGCAGTATTTACCTTAGGCGGGTCTTCAACCAATTTTACTACGTAAATAGAATAGTAATAATTACTTTTCAATTAAATAAATATAAATTAAAAATCGCAAGTAACATTATAGTAACTTAAATTCAAGTAATAATGAATAACTAAAATTTTAGAAGGCAAAACATAACCAATTAATTTGTACGTTAAATGAGTTATTACACCACCGTTCGGTAAGCAATTCTGCTTGATTAGTTCAATGTTAAATACGGATATCAGGTAAAATAATTCTTATCTTGGATGTGGTGCTTGGTGATAACCCCGACGCCTGGCCTGCAGGTCGCGCTAGGTCGAATTATTTTGAATTCAACACCGGGAAAATTTCCATGAATAACGCTGGTTGGATTCGGATCCATACATAATTACTAATAATTAGTATGCTCGTGGCCGTTCAGTTGACCCTTCAATCAGCCAATAAGTTTGGGATGTAGCATAAAGAAAAAGCTAAAATAAGGAATGCAACTATGAGGATTAGAATGTAAATTGTAGGGATAACTTACGGTTTATATCGAACCCTTTTGCAACAAATGTTTAAATTGGAATAATTATACGATTTCTCGTAACTCCGTAAAAGTAGTAACACCATCTAATAATCAATTCACAATCCCAAAAAGCTAAAATAAGGAAAGCAACCATGAGGTTTAGAAGTTAAATTGGCGAAAATAACTTACGGTTTATATTGAACCCTTCTATATCAAATGTTTGGATTGGAATGAAACTACACGATTTCTCGTAATTCCATATTAGCAGTAAACCCAGCTAATACTCAATTAACAATCCAGAATCATAATTTGATGAAACAAAAGTTCACTGTGCACATGAATACATTTAAAATCCGCTAGCTGCGAAATGCACTTCAGAAAATCTCTGTTTCGAATGCCTATAATACGGGAAGGTCACGCAGAAAATCATATCGCCTAGTACCACACATTCAAAATATGCATACATACAGGGTATTCTCAAAGGATTTGTAGATTAGTATATGAATAACGATATTAGATCGTTAC
Organism: Agriotes lineatus; assembly: GCA_940337035.1. Classification (NCBI taxonomy): domain Eukaryota; kingdom Metazoa; phylum Arthropoda; class Insecta; order Coleoptera; family Elateridae; genus Agriotes; species Agriotes lineatus. Next base: position 8,244 of record CALNHX010008826.1, read on the forward strand.
ACACCCCCTCCCAAAAGTATAAACTGGTCAGCGTAAAGAAATAAAACAAACACCCTAAATAATCTGAAAATCCGAAGCTTAAATTATAACTTAATTACGAAACTATACTATTACTAGGTTAACAGAACCAATAAAGAGTAATAAACGACCTCTAGATCCAGATAATTCGATAATAATGCTCGAACATCTAAGAGATATAAAAACACCAAGGAAATATCCCATTGAAATTGGCATAAAATAATCATCTTAGTGAAAGTACAAATAATCCAATAAGACAAAACTAACAGGATTGATATATGTACTGGCTAAGCGAAGCAATATCTTGATTCTGATAAAACTCAAATCCCTTACCTAAAATCTAACTTAACCTATAGGAAACTTATATATCTACGAATTAATCTAAACCTATAATATGAATTACACCTATACCTAAATCATTAAGTTTAACCTATATCGGATTTTCTGAATTATAAGGTTTTAGATCTTTGAGATGCCAAATTCCTAAATTTTGACCATTTTCAGATCGAAGTTTGTATGTCAAGGGGCCAATCACGTCACTAACTATGCATTTAATAAATTTAGGAGCTAGTTTTTGACTAAAATGTTTGCTAGAATCAGACAAGACATAATTTTTCTTCCAAACTAATTCACCTTTTTGAAATTTAATGGGTCTCCGTCTTAGATTGTATCGTTCGGTATTCTTTTTATAAGCAATCTTCAACTTACGAACAACGTCTTTATGAATATCAGTTAACTGATTCACACTATGTACAATATTTTCACGATCACCTATAGATAGTTCTTCTGCTTTCATATCAGTAATTTTTCCATAATAGTCTCCATTAATGGGAATCGTACGTCCAAAATTAAGAAAAGATGGTGTATACCCGGTTACTTCATGTACTGAATTTCTTATGGCATGAGCTACTTGGTATATTTCAGCGTCCCAAGTGCGATGATTTTCTTTAACATAAGCTCGAATCGCTGTACCAATGACTCGATTAACTCGTTCAACATAATTTACTTGCGGATGATACAGTGCGTTGTACCATAATTGTTGTACTTTATACTTGTTCATTAATTTTTTGAATTCGGCACTAATAAATTGAGGACCGTTATCCACCATACATATTTGGGGTACTCCGAAAATTAGAAAAATATCATTTTCAATAAACGTAGTAATAGTTTTAGCGGTAGGTTTCTTCATGCATTTTACAAGTACGAATTTTGTTAACCAATCAGATACAACCAGTAAGGAATTATTACCTTTTGTAGAACGTGGAAAGGGACCAATAATATCTATGGATAGGCACTGAAAGGGATATTTGACTTTTTTGTCTTTACCCATGAGTCCATATTTTAGATAATTGGGTGATTTAATTGCGGCACAAACATTACATGTTTTAATATACCTAATAACATCAGCTTTCATTTTTGGCCAGTAATATTGCTCACATAATTTCTTAAACGTCTTAAAGGTTCCTAAATGTGCAGATGTAGAATCGTCGTGATGTGATCGTAAGATTTCTCGCCTGCGAGAGGATGGTACAACTTGTTTCCACTCGAAAAGATTAGAAACTATATCGTGTCTATTTGCAACATATTTAAATAGTCGGTCGGCTTCTATTCTCCAATCAGGATAACTATCAGGTTTTTCATTAACGCGGATCAGCATTTTCCTATACCAAGGGTCTAAATCTCTGTCTTCTAACTTAAGAAAACTTAATTCAATTGGAGCTCTAGAAAGCGTATCGGGTACAACATTTTGTTTACCTTTGCGGTGTTTTATATCAAATGAAAATTGAGAAAGCTTAACACTCCAACGTGCAAGACGACCATTTGGTTCGCGCATGTTATTTAACCATTTCAAAGAATAATGATCAGTATATACTATAAAGTGAGTTCCTTCTATATAGCCACGAAATTTTTCTATGCCAAAAACAACAGCAAGACACTCTCTTTCCGTTACCGAATAATTTCTTTCACATTTAGATAAGGTTCGTGAAGCATAAGCTATTACTCTTTCATTCTCTTTTTCACCTTGGGTAAGCACACAACCTAGTCCGTAATCGGATGCATCACAATGAAGATTAAATGGTTGAGAGAAATCAGGACTACCTAGAATTGGGGCTGAGACAAGTAAAGATTTAATATCTTCAAACGATTTGTTAGCTTCTTCAGTCCAATTAACTTGTTGTTTTTTTATACGACCTTTTATAAGAGCGGTTATTGGGGCAGTTATAGTGGAAAAATCTTTAATAAATCGTCGATACCATGAACATAATCCTAGAAAACGTTTAATTTCGGTAACAGTCCTTGGCTTTGGAAAATTTGAAATTGCTTTGATTTTCGCGGGATCTGTATGAAGCCCCTGTTTGTCTACTATGAATCCTAAATAAGATAAACTGGGTTTGCAGAATTCGCATTTCTCAAAATTAACAGTTAAGTTTGCTTCTTTTAGACGAAGACGAACTTCATCTAGCATTGCAATATGTTCTTTAAAAGTGTTTGATACGATGATAATATCATCTAGATATACAAATAATTTTTCTCCAAGTAATGGTCCAAAAATAGTGTCCATTAACCGTTGTTGCGTAGCCGAAGCATTCGTAATTCCAAAGGGCATTACCGTAAATTCGAATAAACCTCTTCCTGGCACCGTAAATGCAGTTTTAGCGCAAGAATCTTTATCGAGGGGAATTTGATAAAATGCCTGCTTCAAGTCGATTGATGTTAAATAACGAGCGTCTCGTAATCTGTCTAAGATTGTGGATAGATAAGGAAGTGGATATGCATCTTTCTTTGTAACTAAATTCAGTTTTCGGCCATCAAAACATAGACGATAGCTAACACCATCTTTTTTCTTAACTAAAATGACCGGAGATGACCACGGAGAGTTTGAAGGTCGAACTAAACCCATTTCAAGCATTCTGTTTAATTCTGTATTTGCATGAACTTGCATAGCAGGGGACAATGGAAAATATCTCTGTTTGATTGGCGGAGCATCGCCAGTATCAATGCGATGCACCACTTTATCAGTACGGCCTGGTTTATTGCTTGATATTAGCTTAAACGATTCTATAACTTTATTTAAGATAAGTTTTTGTTCAGCATTTAAATCATCAGTACTACGAATTGCTTGTAAAGAATAGACTTCGGAAATCGTAAAACTGTTATTAATAAAATTAGTTTGTACACCAAAAGCATAGCTAAAATCCATACCTAAAATTAGGGCGTTAGGAATCTTATCTGAAACTACAACATTCACATTTTTAGAAATTCCATCTACAGTGATTGGTAAATTAACAGTTCCAAGTATGCTTTGATAGTGTCCATCAGCAGTTTTTAAAGAAGAAATAGGCGAATTCCTTTTTAAACAAAGGTCATATTTATCAATGAGATAAAACCCCGATCTTCCTAGAATTGTACAATTTGCTCCTGAATCAAAGAGAGAGGCTATAACATCGTTAAATACGTGAACATTTATAAAAGGACGGTTATCGTTATCGTGATGAATAAATGCAGATGATACATTTGAAGAATTTTCTTTAAAAAATTTATGAACTACTTGCAACCAATCAGAACGCTCCTTTTCTTTATCAGCCTTAAATTCATCTATTTGAGGGACGAGGCGGCCGATGTTCCTTCCCCCAAGCCTACGTTTTTTGGGTTACATTTCGGACATCGAAAGTAATATACGTTTGCGTGTCCGCAAACATAACAAAATATGGATCTTTCTTTACTACAGGTATGATAAGTGTGACCTCTAGACTTACAGTTCCAACATACAGTAGAAGAAGATGCACGATTAAAAGATTTAGGCAGTGATTTTCGCGTTTTCTTATCAAGTGTATGAGGTACAATATTTTCAACAACATGAACTTGAGGTTTCCTAGAAAATGTAGGTTTATACATTAAATCAGGTTCAAGCTGCAATGACGTAGATGAAGGCGAACTACGATATCTGGAATTTTGAATTTTGGTTTCTTCTAACCGTTTACATAATATTATTAGATGATCTATAGTAGGAATATCAGTTAAAGATAGTGAAGTAGCATAAAATGGTTGTAGATTACGCAAAATATAAGTTAGTTGTTTACGTTCAGGAGGAAGTCGGTTAAACGATTAAAAAGATTAACCATAGTAGCAATATAAATACTCGGTTTCTCATCAGAACCTTGTTTTCTATGTTTTATATCTTCCCACAATTCTTCGTCAAAATTGGTAGGTAAAAAATCGAAACGTAGTTTTTCAACTAATTCTTGCCAAGTAGATATACGCGATTTAACAGCACGAAACCATACTAAACCTTGCCCTGAAAATAGATCTACAGCGCTAGAAAATAATTGTGTAAACGAAATATTACGCGCAACTCTTAGTTCTTCGACGCGTTGAAGAAACGAATTAACTCCCATAACGCTTGTGTCACCGTTGAACGTAACGTTCCACTTATAAACGGGTACCGATTTAGTGGTCGTTTGTGAAATTTGAGGTAAAGAACTAAAATGGAGATTATCTAACTCTTCTCGTAACTGACTTTCTGACATGCGTGGATTTATACCAGCTCGATTGCTAGTGGGAATAGAAAAAGAAATTCGTCCTCGATTAGTCGTTGAATTAGCTATTGGTTGTTCCGCATTAGTAATTTCAGCAACCGGATTACTAGAGGCTACATTTTCTAAATCATTATCACTAACAACGTTATCGTCTTCCACGATATTATTTATGCAATCGATTAAATCAAGGCATTTTGCTACTGCTGCTGCATGTTCTTGATATAATTCTTCGTCGGGTTTTAATCGGTTTAATCGACCAAATAAATGCGTTAGTCTAGAGTTTAATCTATGATATTCGTAACCACTTGGTTTTTGAGTAAAAGTTTGCGCTAGTTCAGTAAGTTCATCTAACTTTTTACTACATATGTCAATTTCTAGCCTAGCATCATAAGTAATGGGGTTATATGAGTTAATAAGGGATGAATTCAATTTTTCCAAAGTTAGTTTAGCTCTAAGGGCCTTTCGTTTCTGATCAACATTCATAGAATCAGGTTCTACATTCCTAAATAATAGTTCATACGATAATTCGTCGGTTTTTAACGCGTTAACATTCATCTTGAAGAATACTTGCATTCAAAAATACTATAACAATAAAAAATATCAACAGGAATAACCTAAACGAGGCTCCACCTTGTTGGGCGACAGAAAGTGTAACGCCCGTCAGGCAAAAGTGACAGTCGTAGAGCACAAACGAAGTATCTAGGGGTGGTTCAGAAAAACCTCGTGGAATTCACTGTTACTTATTTGAAAAGAATTTAATAAATAAACAAAACTGGGCGCCATGAACATAATAAGTTCAAAATGGAATAAAGTAATTTAATTATATTGTAATAAAAAATTGGATTTAACATAAACAGTTTCTTATAGTTTTGGTTGAAAGAAACCCGCGTCTAGAATTTATAGCGGTACAATTCATCGTAATAAAACATATCTGTATATTAAATAAAGGCTGCAAAAAGAAAACTAGTATGGCCATACCTCACATTGTTATATCAGCCGGAAAATTAGGCATATAAACAAATTACATACTACCTCCAGTAATTAATAAGCAGCAACTAAAAAAATTACTGTAAATGGTTTAATCAATCAAATTTTGATAAAACATTGCTCATTGTAATCCCGTACAAGGAGACGAATCTGCTTATTAACCAACTAACAGGTATAATAAATAATAATATAGATAACGCAGTATTTACCTTAGGCGGGTCTTCAACCAATTTTACTACGTAAATAGAATAGTAATAATTACTTTTCAATTAAATAAATATAAATTAAAAATGGCAAGTAACATTATAGTAACTTAAATTCAAGTAATAATGAATAACTAAAATTTTAGAAGGCAAAACATAACCAATTAATTTGTACGTTAAATGAGTTATTACACCACCGTTCGGTAAGCAATTCTGCTTGATTAGTTCAATGTTAAATACGGATATCAGGTAAAATAATTCTTATCTTGGATGTGGTGCTTGGTGATAACCCCGACGCCTGGCCTGCAGGTCGCGCTAGGTCGAATTATTTTGAATTCAACACCGGGAAAATTTCCATGAATAACGCTGGTTGGATTCGGATCCATACATAATTACTAATAATTAGTATGCTCGTGGCCGTTCAGTTGACCCTTCAATCAGCCAATAAGTTTGGGATGTAGCATAAAGAAAAAGCTAAAATAAGGAATGCAACTATGAGGATTAGAATGTAAATTGTAGGGATAACTTACGGTTTATATCGAACCCTTTTGCAACAAATGTTTAAATTGGAATAATTATACGATTTCCCGTAACTCCGTAAAAGTAGTAACACCATCTAATAATCAATTCACAATCCCAAAAAGCTAAAATAAGGAAAGCAACCATGAGGTTTAGAAGTTAAATTGGCGAAAATAACTTACGGTTTATATTGAACCCTTCTATATCAAATGTTTGGATTGGAATGAAACTACACGATTTCTCGTAATTCCATATTAGCAGTAAACCCAGCTAATACTCAATTAACAATCCAGAATCATAATTTGATGAAACAAAAGTTCACTGTGCACATGAATACATTTAAAATCCGCTAGCTGCGAAATGCACTTCAGAAAATCTCTGTTTCGAATGCCTATAATACGGGAAGGTCGCGCAGAAAATCATATCGCCTAGTACCACACATTCAAAATATGCATACATACAGGGTATTCTCAAAGGATTTGTAGATTAGTATATGAATAACGATATTAGATCGTTACAGTGTTTTTATGTTAAACTAGGCGGGTGGCCAATCAAGGTAAGTCATTTGCTTCGTGGCCACCTGTGTGTTGAAATCTGAAGACTCGGAGGAAGCCCGGTGGACAGCGCCGAGGTGAATAGCGGCGAACCTGGAGGACTTCTACATAGGCTACGTGTATTGTTCTTGGTTCTAGACACGTTAGCCACCCCTAATCAGAACCAAGTAGCGCTCAGGCATTTCTTTTTCTTTTAAGCAAGCTTTAGGGTAAGTACCCCGTCGGTTTTTCATTTAATTCTTCGAACCACACCTTCCCGACTGAGTTTAGTGCGAGTAACCGGAGCAACAAAATCTGCTCCAGCACATTAAGATCTGTGTTCTTTTTAGTAAAGCCGGCGAACCCTGTAGTTTGTACCCGATTTTTGACAGTGCTCTTGATCAATGTCGATCTGAGCATTTAAAATTGTAACAGATCTAACTGGGTATCCCAACGTGTGGCTTTGTCTTTGTCGATAACGCCTTTAGGGCATTGTTTTTGTGTTTCTTTTCTTGTCATACAGCTTCATTTTAATGTTTGGCATTAACGTCATATAGTTTTTTCCAGTATTTTTTAGGAAAACTTGACTTTTTAGGACTTTGAAATTTTGAAACGTGTTTTTTTTCATATTAGGACGCGTATCCTATATGTTTTCTTTTAGTAAATGAGTTCCTTGCTATCCTTTTGATAGACCAAACATTGTTTTTCCCGGGATTTTTCGCGGGATTTTTGTGTTTTTTCGTGTTTTTTCGTGTTCAATATTTCAACATTTTCTTTTCTGTGCTAAGGCACATTTTGGAGCCATTCTTTTTGGTGCTATCGTTTATTTTAGTAAGGATCATTAAGCAAACCGTGTTTTTTAGTCTTTTTCGTGAAAACTCTGAAATTTTTGGAAGGTATCGAACTTTTTTCGAATCCGTTCATTGTTGATTGTGTTTAGCCTTCAGCTAATGTGAAATTCTATTGCGCTATCCCGAATTTAAGTTAAAGTTAGTAAAGTTTATCGACATTGACGCTTTTAGATTACCGATGTTGACTTTTTTTTGTTGTAATCCTTTGATGTGGTGCCGCGTTGTTGTTTGTTGACGAGTTGGAAATCATGTCGTTTTCTTTAGTCTTTATTGGTCCGTTGTTAGGATGTGGTTTTGTGTTGGTGTGTTTGTGAGATCCGCGTATGCGAATTTTTAAGGTCTCTCAAACCATCTCAGTTGGATTGGCGTAGTATTTTTTTTGATTGACTTCTATTTCGTTCCCATTTTTATCGTGTATCGCCCAACTTCATTTGCTGATTTTATCGCGTGTATCAACACTTGTCGTAGTGTCTTGTACACTTTCTGTCGGACGTTTTTCATTTATTGACTTAGTAGTTTACCGTGTTGGAGTATGTTGCGATTTAGTCGCTTGTTGTTGTTTTGTTTTAGTGACTTCTAGGCCAGCGTAAAATTTTCTTGGGATTGGCGTTTTGTACCGTTGCTGTCCACGCTCTGAAGGTTGAGGTGGGGCAAATTCTGCTTTATTGCACATCAGTTTGAAGACGCCGCTTAAGTAATCCCGCTTGTGTTCTCGTGTAGTATGAGAGCGTTGCATCGTTGCAGATTCTGGTTACGCTGTGCCATTCCGAAGCCTGGAATAATTCTTTTTCGATCGAGACTCCATCGTTCCGTTATTTATTGACTTTAGGTGTCTTTGCCCTTTGGATTTTGGGAAAGACAATTTCGTTGAAGACTTTTGATGGCTTTAGGTCATGCATCGTATTCCTGCCCTTTGGACTTTGGGAGGAGCGATTTCGTTGTTAGCTTTTGAGCTTCGTGCGTCAGTCATGCGCAGGCTGTTCGCATGTTGTGTCGTTAGTAAATACTATGTTGACATTTGTTGGAGACTTTGTTCTTCCGAATTTTCTTTTGGTGTTCGGTGTCGGAGTCATTTTTGGTCTGGCATTTTGCGAATTCATAGACGACTTGGCTTTCGGCATCGTCATCAATTGAGGATTTCGGTGGACTTAGTTTTCTTTTCCTTGACAATCCCAAGTCACAATGGATTAACCATGGGTGACTTACTGTTGTATATAATTGTTCTCTTCGTTAGCATAGGATAGAATAGGATAGGTTAGTTTAGGCTAGGCGGCCTTCAAGGCCTTCGAGACTCCTGTCGTTCGTGGCTACCCCTTTCTTTGATCGTTTGTTGCTGTGGGACAAACACAAGAGGCTGATCCCGTGACGCCTCGCGTGCCCTCTTCAACGGGTCTTCGAGAGTTAGGTCGCAAACCTTGGGGCTTCGTAACCCTGTGTTCGATTGGTAGGTTGGACGGAAGAGTGCACAGTGATGACTTATACCCTATTATGACAAGCTCATTCACGAGCAAAACCCAAATCCCAGGTGGGATACCAACTCTTCTCTCTCATCTTTCTTCTTTCGTTCTATCCTCCCATTACCGTGTGTCCGGCGACACCTGTCATTGCCCTCACCCGTTTTGCCTTTGGCACTTTTCCATTTAAACCGTGTCATGGGGCCGGATAGTGAGTAGGCAGTGGGTCCGGTCGCCTTGCTTACCCGTCACCCCATGGGCGCGCGCCATGGTCGCTCGGCCATGGTCGGTATTATTTTGAGATGTGGGCACCACCCTTTACCGGGGTGGAGTGGTCCGCGTTTTATGATGTTTTTGAGATTTTGAGTTTCGATCGCCAAGTCGAATGGGACCCCTGGCGGAGTACCCTCCTTTGGGACAAATTACGTTTATTTGTCGCCCGATTCCCTGGTCCGGGGAGGGGTGTTCTAGGCTTCACCGAACCGTCAGTACCTGATTAAGGTTTTACGTAATTTCCACCGGCGTAACCGGTCTTTTTGGCAAATTCTTCTTCCTTCTCACTCTGTCCTTGACGCTATCCGTCATCGCGTGATTGGGATCCTGAGTAGTGACGGCTATCTCAATCCGCACCCTAGGTTAGGCCATTCTTCTAGCAACTCCTTTAGTTGTCCTAAGGATCAATTTGGGAAATTGACCTCTAGTAAGGGGGGTGTTAAGTGATTTTGACGTCATTAAGCTATCCTTGTCATCAATTCCACGATTGGGTGTTATTAGTGCTTTTAAGCTGAAATTATTCTATTTAAAATTTCACTGGATTCGGCCCTGTACTAGCTTATATTCAAATTCATTTTAGCCAGCGTTTAGATGCTCGTGACCGTGAATTCCTTCTTTGAGTTCGTATTGCCGATAATGCGGGTTAACGCTTCGAGTTCCGCGTATTGCTTCTTGTTGTCCTTGCAATCTGATATTTAAGCTTATGGAATTTCTGTACGTGGCGTGGCAAGTGCGTGGGAACCGTTTTCTTTGTGCTTTAACCGGGACTTCCCCGGAATACTTTGGCAACCTTACATTTCGTTGTGCAATAAGTGAGACAGAAAATTCCATTTGTCACTGTTCAAGAGAGATGCATTATTCCGGCCCGGAGGGGTAATCATTGTTTCGTTTCTAAATTTCGAATTAATAAGTAACGAGCCTTCAAGCAAGAGAGTGGTGTAAAAATCGTCCCCCGTCGCTCGCGTCTTCCGCGGGCGGCGGCGGTTTTAGTCCCGAATTTCGTTTTCATTAAGAACATTTGTGAGTGCCCTGTGGCCAGTGATTGTTAAGATGCTAGTGGCAAGTGCGGGCGTTACTTGACGTAAACCTTGGTTCCAAGCGCCCGTTATCGTGTCCTTAGCCCCTTTGGATTTTGGGGAGGACAGTTTGCCTTAGTGCAAATCCAAATAAGGCGTGTGTATATCGTGCCGAAGTAATTTCCTCGTACTGGGGATTGTGCCGTTGCAAATTTAGTTACGTCCTTCTTTCTACATCGCCAATGGCCACCGCCGTTAGTTGTTGTTCTCATGTGGTGAGGGTGCAATAGCCCTTCGACTCTTTCGCTCAACCCCTTTGGGCAACCCTGTTCTACGTCCGCTGCGGGACGTAACCCTGGTCTTTGTGGACGTCGTCTTCTGCAGTCCTCGACTTTCTGCAGTCACCGCTTGGCTTTTGGCAAAGCCCTTCAACAACCCTTTGGGGAGCCCGCTACACCTCTGCAACGTCACACCGGCCTTCGCCGAAGTGGAGTTCGTAACTATCGCCAACCCCAAATAACATGCTGACAGCTCTCAGGTAGGATCTGTTTATTGTTTCTACAGCGTAACTGACGTGCCGAGTTGAGTGGCGTCTATAATTTTATTGTGTGTTTTCCGAGTGTTCATAAACATTGCGCCCGTTCACTCAAGCCTATAATTTGATGTATGTGTTATCAATCAGGGGCTTCACCCCGATTATGTACTTCGTGTTGCCCAGCGTGTAACTATATATTCCTTTTCTTAGACAATAGGGTAATTGTTTTTTTTTGGGGGCCCCGATATTTCATGTGAATATTTGTGCCATTTAATTCCTTTCGATAATAAACTTTATTAAAGTTCAACTTATTCTTTTAGTGAATGTTAAACCTTCCTGGTAGGGGTCTTCAACCCATTTAGCATGGCAAAGGCCACATGTAATTAATTTGTAAAGACGACAGCATGTCCTTGTTGATCAGTGAACCCTAAGAACTGGGGTTAGTGTCAGTCATTGTGTTTTTATGTTAAACTAGGCGGGTGGCCAATCAAGGTAAGTCATTTGCTTTGTGGCCACCTGTGTGTTGAAATCTGAAGACTCGGAGGAAGCCCGGTGGACAGCGCCGAGGTGAATAGCGGCAAACCTGGAGGACTTCTACATAGGCTACGTGTATTGTTCTTGGTTCTAGACACGTTAGCCACCCCTAATCAGAACCAAGTGGCGCTCAGGCATTTCTTTTTCTTTTAAGCAAGCTTTAGGGTAAGTACCCCGTCGGTTTTTCATTTAATTCTTCAAACCACGCCTTCCCGACTGAGTTTAGTGCGAGTAACCGGAGCAACAAAATCTGCTCCAGCACATTAACATCTGTGTTCTTTTTAGTAAAGCCGGCGAACCCTGTAGTTTGTACCCGATTTTTGACAGTGCTCTTGATCAATGTCGATCTGAGCATTTTATACCGTAACAACCAGTCGCCAATCGGGCGACGACACTACAAATTGCTTAAACTGAAACACAGCTTACTTACTTACTTAGTCGTCCCCTTCTACCTGATAGGGTGTAGAGGTGTGGAATCTTCTCCACTGTTTTCTATCGTTTGTTAGATTCCATGCGTTCTGTCAGCTGGTCCCTCTCTTCTGGATCGCATCTCTGACGTTGTCATCCCAGTTCAGACGAGCTTTTCCTCTTTGTTTTGGTCCCTTGGGGTTTGCTTGTCAAGCTAGCTTTGGAATGCGTGTGTGATCCATCCGTGACACACGCTCCGCCCATCTCTCTTCATCTCTCAAGTGAGATGAAACACAGAACTTAACATAAAGAAAATACAGCGAGAACGTTCAACTAATAGGTCTATTGTTTTTCAGATACGTAATACAAAACGTTGTTACAATGCAAGTTACAGAAAAGGGGGGTGCGTCTTAGCTTTTACACAAAATGACAAGCGCCTGCATATGGCACTGTAGGTATAATGAAATTCTACGCAGAATGCGTATAGGTAGGGTGTGTTGAAATAAACGTTATCTATTACCCAGAATAATAAGTGCTTGCAAATGGCACTGTATAATGAACTTCTACGCACACTTCGTATCGGCAGGGTGTGTTGAAATAAACATTAGCTATTACACAAAATACTGAACGCCTGAAAATGGCATTATATAATGAAATTCTACGCACACTGCCCATCGGCAGCCTGTGGTGAAACAAACATTAGTTATGAAACAATAAAGAAGCCAACCTGCGATCGATTACTAATAATAATCTATGGCAGTATAATCGCAGATCAACCCCCTTATCATTTGTACACCACGGTAGCTCAGAAATGTTCTTTCTCACCGCAATGACCTAGCTAGCTTCAAAGTCGATGGCCTTCGGTCGCAGACTTCTATCATCAGCTGAACTGCTGCAAGCTCTTTTAATAATATTAAAAAACACAGGGCGCCAGAAATCACAGATTTCAAGAAATAAATAAAATTACAGCAACAATTAGGTTTATTTAATTAATAGTTGCTCGCAACATCGTAATTCGGTTTGTAAATTGTTTGTCACAAAGTTTAAATACAGTAAATAATACAGTATATTATTAATGCTGAAAATGCAGCACGCACAGCAAAAATATGTGAACCTCTTTTGGGCTCTTGGGTTGAATGTGATTGCAATTCAATGAAGGGATAAGCTTACCACTGTCATATGTATTAACCGTTATCTCGGTAATGATAATAAAATGGCGTGAGGGCACTTTTTACAAAACTTTTAATAAATAATCAAATGAGCATTTAGTAATAAAGTAAATTTGTGAATTGTAAATTGGTGGACAATTAATACATTATGTTTTAAATTTGCAAAGTATAGGCTTGTGAATAATTAATACATTACGTTTTAAGTTTATAAAACGTAGATTTGTCAACAATTATTACATTACGTTTTAACGTAGTTTAAATTTGTAAATTGTAAATATGTTAACGGTGGTGTAGCGCTGAAATCAATTCTGCCAACAATTCATGGGCGGACGTAGTTATCAACAAAGACTAACCTGGGTGGCCATAAAAAACGTTGCCGGCAGGCACTGAATTGGTCCAGGGATAGCTTAACGTAAGCCGACAGCAACCTCGAACTCGTGGCCAAATTTGATAATGGAATAGACGCTCCTTGTACCACTTGGCAAGCTCAAGGTGACATTCCAGAATGGAGTTGCGGGTTCAAGTTATTGATTAGGGTGTTAATTAGGGAACCCAAATAAAGAGTCGTCTAAAAACGGCATCTAATAATGGCGTTTAAAAGTGACGTTGAAGAATATCGTAAAAAAAGCTAATAAAAAAACGGGAAATTACTAAAATGAATATCAAACAATTAGCGTAGACATACCTGATTTTAATCATCAGCTTACAAACAAAGTTAATTAAAAATTTGTGCGGTAGCACGTGCAAAAGCTTTCGTAGAAGCAAGTTACTTCAAACGAATGCAAAAGTCAAATGCCGCAAAACAACAGAATCGCTGCTCGCTGGCGCAAGGCGATAACAAGTGAATTTCGGAAAAACCAAATCCAGCACTTTTGCGCGGACAAGAGTTGATATCGTTCGAAATACAACGAATAATAATTCAAGTGGGAACATACAGGCTGGTCCGGAAAAGAATAAATGACGAAACAAATAGCCGGAGCTAAAGATTTGTTTCAGTTATTACACAAAACAATAAGCGCTTGCAAATGGCACTGCATAATGACCTTTTACGTACACTTTTTGATAAGCGCGGAATTCTTCTAAGCGCCGAACCGGCAGCTGAAGCATGAAGTCCGCAAAAATATAAATAGTGCAGTACCTTAGCTTAGCTTCACCTGTGACAGTCGAAGGGGACTCCAGCTGTAAACCAGGCGGGTTTCCCTAGACTACGGAGCAGGGGCGGAGGAGCTCGAAACGTCGGAGACGTTCCGCAGTTTCCTCTCTAGGAGTAACGATGCAACCGGAATTAACGACAAGGCACGCCGGATTACATGTAGAATTAACCAGGGATTAGACCGCCGTCCATTAGATCAGCCACAGCAGGGGTTATATCGGCCCACGGTTCAACTAAGAAGGAGGAGCACCTGGACTTTTATGGGACATGCACAAACAACTGTCACACAAGGTTCTGCGACCAACTCGCTCGACGTCTGGGAACCCACTCTAAAATAACGGAAACTCACTAATCGGAAGATTTACTGCATGAAACATAGCAAACGGAGGTTGCCCGCTCCCATGGAACGAGACCGCAGAGGGCGGCGAGAAACACCACGCGTCAGAACTACTTGCTGCCTTCGGAAGCCGCGTGCCAATTGCCTTCCAAAACCGCAACAGACAGCCTCTAAAATGCAGTCAGACAGCGCGATCGATAATGTAGTGGGGCAGGAGAGCTATAGCTATCTCTCTTGCACCCATGGTCGTTGCGTTTTAAATTTACTCCAGAAGCACGCCTAAAAGCAAATCGTAGACGGATCGATAATTTGAAACAACGGATAACCTTAGCGCGCCAACAGATAGAAAACAGAGAAATACCAAATGAGTGCATTGCAGACCGTCGACTGTGAGCGAATAATTCGGGATGCTTAAATTCAAGTGAAATGACACGAAAAGCTATATACAAGTGAGGTCGTAATTTAGAAAATACGCTAATAGCCGTATGTTCGTACCAACCTAAAAATACCAAATGAGTGCATTGCAGACCGTCGACTGTGAGCGAATAATTCGGGATGCTTAAATTCAAGCGGAATGACACGAAAAACCAATATACAAGTGGGGTCGTAATTTAGAAAATTCGCTAATAGCCGTATGTTCGTATCAACCTAAAAATGTCCTGTAAAATTTTGATATTTAGTCATAGTAAAATAACTCAAACAAAATATAAAATCGCTCGGCGTTAACTGGATGTTCTGTAAGAACCGTGACCATTACATATATAAATAAAGAATTCTATATACAGGATGTTTAAAAACTCGTGTGCAAGCTCTCCATAACTTTATTCCTGGGACAATAATAAAACGAAATGTTTATAGCCACCAAATGTTTTCTCAACTCGTGCACAGCCTTCAACGTTCAAAATTGGCAACGCGAAAAGAAAGCAGTTTTTGCAAAATTCTGTTACCTTATGCATAGATTAAGTAATAACGGCAACAATTTAGTATGGTTTATCATTTAAAAGTATTAAAAAAGAACTAGTTTTGATAATTTCCAAAATCTTCCAAATGTGTTTGTATCAAAAATACCTTTGGCAATATTGCAAATTAAAGATGGCATTGTCATGACGTAAAGTATCGGGATTAACTCGTCTACGCATCTACGAACATTTTTCTAATAAGATTTTTTTCTTATTTTTGTCCAAGGAATACTACTGGGAAAAGGTTGTACCCGAGTTTTTACACACCTTGTATGAAATGAATAAATTTGAATATGTAAAATTAATGTGCGTTCTCTACATTTTTGTAGCGTAACGATCAGAACAAGTTGTAGTGGTCAAATGTCAGTACACAACCCTCTCTATTAGAGAATAGCGCGTTAAAAAAATACGACAAAAATTAGCTAGACAAGATGAAGGCTTGGAACAGTAGATAACTGAGGTAGAATCACATAACGTTTAGTGGTATTCCACCTCAGAAATACAAATCAAAAATGATCCATTTGTCAAACTAACAATTGTGTAGTTTAACATAATCTTAGTTCATAAGCATAGAAGCAACCGTTGGCATTAAAACGCCCATCAAAGGTTTTTAGTTGTCATTAACCCATTAACGACCAGCATCCTATTTAGAGGACAGTGTGTGTAGGAATTTTTCCGCCCTATTCGGGGTATTTGATTGGTTCCAGGTATGTACCGCCTAAAAATAGTTGAACAAGGATTTATCGAGCCCTACTTAGTTTTCCAGAATCAGTTGTTGTGTACCGCCAGTTTATGTGACTATATTGTGTATTTTTTTATTCGTCGCACTATAAGTTTGTTTTCGTGATTTCGTGTAAACCACACCACATAACTAAATATTTTTGGTTTTTTAGCATGCTGTAAGATCAAGTTTCTATATATTTAGTTTATTTTTTATTAAATTTTTGTCTACGAATGTGTAAATCTTGCTGTCCTATAAATATGACGCTGGGCGGTACTGTGACTATTTGCACTATTTTGGCCATCATTTTATATGCGAATTTTGTTTTCAGATTTGGTTGTAAAGTGGCAATAATGAGTAAGAATGTATTCCCCGCAATGAGGAACAACATTAAATATGTGACATTGGCAAGAAACTTTGATACAATTGAACCATTAGCGTCTGCTCCTCGATGAGTCGAAGAAAAAAAAACGTGGTACCGACCTCAGCCAAGGCTGATCTATAATTATTATTTATTTATAAAACTTGAACATGGTAAGCGAATCCTAAACGGTACACCGCTTAGTTTTCTTTCCATCGACATCCAGACCTACGGTTTCTGATGATGTTCGGTACGATGAAAAAGGTAATTTTCTGGAAAATGTTGAAAACAACGACATTGGCAGTATCCAAATTGCTCTAGTAAACCTAAGACATTTTGCAGAAAGTGTACCGTTACATTGTGCACAGTTTTTTGCAAAATATCTTCGAAAAACAAAAAGAAATTTGTTTTTTTCAGTACCCATAATTTTTTGTAAATGTTTTATTTTTGCTTGCCAATGCTTTTTGTTCTTACTATGACAGTTATAATGACTTTTTCTTTATTAGTTTTTGAGAAATATGCCATTTTCTCAATTTTCAAATTTTATTTTTATTAACACAAATATGCACACATCCTCCCAGGGTCCTATTTATAGGACAGCACTTTTTGAAAAAACCAGATTGCTATTTTAATTTTGATCAATGCTATTGCCTTCAGGGGTTTCCATAGAACAACATATTCAGTTTTTACAAAAATTTTCCAACAAAAATAAATTAATTTGGGCGTTAACGGGTTAAGACGTGTGATTATCAAGTAGCCATGATTACAAAAGTAATGGTTAGTGAGAATAATCTATTAAAAAACAAAGACAAATCAATTGACGACATTAGTAACATAAAAAATTTTTCTTTTGTGCTTATGAAAATGCCACGACAACGAATTCTCCAATGCTAAAATGTTCGTTATGCTCCAGCATTACGTAAGCACAAAAGAGAAAAAAAATATGTCACACCATAAAAAAGTAAATTAAACGTCCAAAATCTAAACCTAATCGGCGGTCAATAGGACTTTATTTGTCGGCTTTACTAAGTATTGCAAAGACTGCGGTTTGGATTCGCAGCGACTAATAATGGCAAATACGTGACATAAACATCATTCCTTCTGAAGCGATAATAAGGGAATTTTCAGGCGCAAATCTGACGCAAAGTATCAGTGATCAGATTACCGAGTTAAAAACAAATAATAAACCGCTATTAAAGTTTGATGCCTTCAACAGAATTAAATTGATTCAATAATGTTAATAGCATATTATTCCCTCCAAATTGTACGTAAAAACCCTAGAAAAAGAGCTAATCACATTTTACTAAAGTTTGTCGTTAACAGCCTCTTTAGATCCCCTAGAATTAGGAACTTGTCCCCAAATCTAGCAACACTGCTCGTGACGCGTCGTACAAAATGCGATAGTTGCTGTTTTCGACTTGCCAGATAAATTTGGCTTCTATTGTATCGGGAAAACCCTATTGCGGTTTGCTTAATATGTAACTTATCTTATTTTTTTGCGTTCTGGCACCCAATAGAGGTCAGTAATACAGTAATTGAAATACCACAAAGTAATTCAATTACCTCGAGTAATTTCAATTACCACAGGTAATTCAAATACTAGTAAAGTAATTTAAATACTTTAGAGTAATTTAATTACACAAAAGTAATTGAGTAATTGAATGTAGTAATTAATTACTTTCAAAAAGTAATTTTTAAGTACTTTTTAACAAAAATGCCAATTCACAATTAAATTACCGCATTTTGAAAAGTAATTAAATTTCAAGACAAATACACAAAAAGGAATTTAATTAAAAAGTTATTAATTACTGCCCAGCTCTGTGGGCGCCATATTTGATTTTTAGGTTGCCGAACAGAATGTTGTATTCTCTTTTCAACTATGTAAGGCAACGTATGACTGAATAAAAAATACCAGTAAAATTAATTGTTTTTACATTTTAATCAAGTAGGCTTGGATGGATCTAAACAAAATTAGGTAAAATTTATTTTAGAAAACCTTTGTATGTAATCCTTATAATACCTAGTAACATGTTAATTTAGTACTAAGTACTTGAACCACAAAAAACATTGTGATATTACTTTTTAAATGTATAATGCAGCAGGTAAGTAGCTAGGATGAAAAACAATAACAAAGTTTGGGTAAAGTAACCCGTCGTGTCGTCAAATGATGTCAACTATGTTTAACTAACATTGGTCAGCATTTTGATCATTTCATGAAATTATTAGGATTACGTTTTGTTTTTTAAATACAATTGGTTTGTTTTTATTTGGATTCATCTAAGCCTACTTGATTAAAATGTAGAAACAATTAATTTTACTGGAGTTTTTTACTCAATCATACGTTGTCTTACATTTTTGAAAAGAGAATAAAAAATGCTATTCAGTAACCTAAAAATCCAATATGGCGCCTATTTAACTTAAGGAAGTTGATACGAGTACCTCAAAAGCAGCCATCTTGAATTTTTGTTCGACACCAATTTCTAAATTGGTCTTTTCGAAAAAGGTGACTTCCATATGAAACTTTTTTTCGTATCTCTTATACTTACGAAGATATTTGACATACAAGAAAATGGAAGTATTGTAATTTTTATTTGTAACTTCTGACTTGTTCGACATTTTGAACCTTTTTAAACAGATTTTAAATAGCACATGAAACTGCAAAACATTGCTCATTTAACCAAGTCGCCATCTTAAATGATAAGAAAGTTACCCATGTAATCCCACTTGATCTGGGACACACTGTATATCGTTAATGTACTGAGAGGCGCAAAAGTGTTGGCTTGCCTACAATAAAAGTTTGCCTAGTTAGGCCCTGCGAATTGATGTGGGATTAGGTAATTTTCTTCCATTTCTTCTTAATAGTGTTCGCTCAAATAGCTTATGAAGTACCGGTGTAGTGAAATCAGTCAATAAAAATCTGGTGATTGAACTGGCCTCGCAGACGAGTGCATTTGTGTCTGTGGCGCGTGTGATATTTGCAGGTTCACTTGATTACAAGTGACCGGCATTGTCTCCTGAGTTTATTTTACTCATTCTAAATAAATATGATTCATTTCAACAACACATTCCCATTGCTCATCAACAACAAATTCCCATCACTCAACAGCAATTAATATATACAAACCAACCATTAATGCCATGCATCAATCCATATATGCAACAAAATTAAATCCAAATTATCCAACGTATGCATCTTGTGCAAATAGTAACACCTGGAAATCAATCTATTCAACACCGTACAATCCCAACAATCAGCAATCAGAAACTGAAATGCAAGAAATAAATGATAACCAACCTCAAAGAAGTGCACACGAATGCTAAATAATGAAAAAGAGAAAAAGGTCTTTTCGACCGGCTGATAATAATATAGAACTGCAAAGTTAAAGCAGCCATTACAATAGATTTAGCTTGCTAAATGACACACAGGAAAACAACGTTATGAAATTCAGCAAAGATAACACACAATCTAATATAATCAAACCACCTCCAATATATATCCACGGAGTTGCTAACTACGATGCAATGTTCAAAGATCTGACAAACATTTTAGAAGCCGAATACAGCTCCAAAACACTATCAAACAATACTGTTAAGATAAACAGTAACACCCCTGATACATACCGGAAACTCGTAAAACGTCGCTATGACGAAATAAGAGTATTTCATACATATCAAACGAAAGAAGAAAGAGCATTTTGAGTTGTCATAAGAGGTCTCCACCCAATAGTAGATACTAATCTAATAAAAGGACTGAAAGAAAAAGGACACATTGTACGTAATCTAATGAGCCTAAGATATACAGGGTGTAGAATTGATTCACGCACCATAGGGATTTCCATGTTAAATTTTTAATGTTCAAATATTGGCTCCCCAAATAATTTTAGAGAAAAAGTGTAAATATGTTTCTTGCATAAACACAAAAATGAAGGTATATAAGGCAGCTATTAAACCGGTAGTTACTTATGGTGCGGAGACAGCGAATTTAACAAGCCTGGAAGAAGAAAAGTTACGAATATTCGAAAGGAAGATAGTAAGAAGAATATATGGATTAAAGAAAGTCACTGATGGGGAATACAGAAGATTAATGAATTTTGAAATAAAAGACATTCTAAAAGGAGAAGATATAGTGAAGACCATAAAAGTGCAAAGACTCCGATGGTACGGCCATATAAAGAAAACGGGGGACAATAAGGAAGTAAAGAAAATTACAACATGGAGACCAGATATCACGAGAGGAAGGGGGAGACCGAGAAGCAGGTGGGAAGATCAGGTACTGGAGGATATAAGGAGACTGGAGATACAAACATGGTGGGATAAGGTACAGGACCGAGACAGGTGGAGGAAGTTAACGGAAGAAGCAAAGACCAACAACAGACTAGAATAAATGAAGAATGGAAGAACGTGGATTAACTCACCACAATAAATGAGTTTCCAGAGCTCACATGAATGAGCGGCTACAATTCCTAAAGGAATGTAGAGCCATATATATATACAGTGTGTCCAAGATAAGGAGGGCCAGTATGGGGATCTCGGTAATGGTAAGAGATACAAATTTGGTTAAATGGGAAGAAAGTTGCGCAATTAAAGGACTAAAAAAATGACGTCTAGAAATTTTTGATATGATTTTTCGTTTTTGAATTATCTCAAAAAAACCGAATTTTTGGATTTTCTTTTTAATTTTTTTCTGGCGTTAATATTAAAGTTAGAGCGAAACTGATTAAGCTTCTTTATAGCAACTTTTAGTGGACTTAATGATTACGTTATCAATTTTTTTATTAGACGTTTCATCTTCGAGAAACCATCATCAACTTCATTTTTTTAAATACGGTCCTGGTTTTTTAATGCCAAATTTGCAAAGCCCTTGTTACTCTGAACTCAACAATGTGCCACATATTATGGTTTAATTACGTTTCGAGCTTTTTTCTGATCATCATCGGAATTTTTTTTAGATACGGACCTGCATTTCTCATAATTTTGTAAAAATAAGCTCATACAGTAAGTTAGGCCTTTTTACATGCCGTTAAAATATTAAAATGCACATCATAATGTCATAATTCTGATACATTAATTTAATAAGCAACCAATAACTATTAACAATAAACAACAAATAAATGAACAAAAGATAGGCAGAAAGAATGAGAAAACGAGCCTTGAAACAATGTAATAAGTATTTAACGTTTTGAAATAGAAGAAGAACTTAGAAGATTGGTTCTTGAAGCCTTTCAAAGTATAACGCCAGTATTGCTGAATAATGTTTTAGATTCTACAGTTAGATGTTATTTATGCATAGAAAATGATGGCAACCTTTTTGAATACCTTCTGTAAATTTAATACCTATTAAATGGTTTCGATATTCGTTTTGTTATTCTTTCTGTCTATATTTTGTTCATTTCTTTTTTGTTTATTGTTAATAGTTATTGGTTGGTTATTAAATTAATGTATTAGAATTATGACATTATGATGTGCATTTTAATATTTTAACGGCATGTAAAATAGCCTAACTTACTGTATGAACTTATTTTTACAATATTATGAGAAATGCAGGTCCGTATCTAAAAAATTTTCTGATAATGATCAGAAAAAAGCTCGAAACGTAATTAAACCATAATATGTGGCACATTGTTGAATTCAGAGTAACAAGGGCTTTGCAAATATGGCATCAAAAAACCAGGGCCGTATTTAAAAAAATGAAGTTGATGATGGTTTCTCGAAGACGAAACGTCTAATAAAAAAATTGATAACGATATCATTAAGTCCACTAAAAGTTGCTATAAAGAAGTTTAATCAGTTTTGCTCTAACTTTAATATTAACGCCAGAAAAAAATAAAAAATAAAATCCAAAAATTCGGTTTTTTTGAGATAATTCAAAAACGAAAAATCATATCAAGAATTTCTAAACGTCATTTTTTTAGTCCTTTAATTGCGCAACTTTCTTTCCATTTAACCAAGTTTGTATCTCTTACCATTACCGAGAACCCCATACTGGCCCTCCTTATCTTGGACACACTGTATATGTTTCTTGTAGAGAAAAAAATACTGTATACTACTATATCATTACTTATTTTGTTACTTTTCATACAAGGGTTAAAATTAAGGAAATTAACTGCCGGTCTTATAAAGGCCACTAATCTGACGTTAACTTTAATTCGCTGTTAAAGTAAACAAAAGCGCATCAAAACGTCAGTGCTTATGACATTTTATTCATTAGTAAACAAATTTTGATGCACTTTTGTTTATTTTAACAGCGAATTAAAGTTAACGTCAGATTAGTGGCCTTTATAAGATCGGCAGTTAAACTACTATTTTAGCAAAAATAGGTAGTGCCTTGGAATCGTTGAAACAAAAAACAATTGTTAGTTAGCTGTCATGTTAGCGTCTTGATAATAAATGTATAAGTGTTTTAAGTAATTTTGCGTTTAGACAATGCATTCTAGTGCCGAAAATTTATTTTCCTTTTTTACAAAACAGAGAAACTTAAACTGTCACCTTAACAAAAACCAGCGATGCTTTGATAAACTGTTGAAACAAGGCCACTGCCATTTTAACAAGCTGAATCTAGATTTATCTTGCATATTGAAAATAATGAGAATAATAATCTGCAATAGAACAAGTAAATTTTAATTAACGAATTAACACAAAAAAAACAATTACTATAATGAATGTTCAAATAAGTCTCCAGCCACTGTTAAACAATAACCCAGTCTATCATAAAATTCTCGTCTGACATTTGCCAACTGATTTGGCGAAATTCTTGGCCAGTGATCTTGAATACTAGTTTTCAATTGTTGCAAATCTTCAAAACGGTTACCACTGTAAATCTTTGATTTCAAATTTTCCCATAAATAGAAATCATTAGGAGAAATGTCAGGACTCCGAGCAGGCCAACAAATTTCGTATCCTCTACCAATAACTTTGCCATTGAAGCTTTGATTTAAATATTCCCGGACGACACGACTGTTATGTGCAGGACATCCATCCATTTGAAACCAAACTTCTTCATTTTCCGGTGCAACCTCATTTATAGCTGGTGCTATTTCTTCGGATAATACTTGTAAAAAACGTTCAGACGTTAAACTTCCATCAAGGAAAAAGGGTCCAATAATATGATGCCCTAAGATACTGGCCCAAACATTTAATTTTTGAGGATATTGGGTTCTCGTTGCTAAATAATTATGAGGATTTTGTGTAGCCCAAATTCTACAGTTTTGCACGTTTGGCTCATTGTTAAGCGTAAACGTGCACTCATCTGTAAGACAGACATTCCTTAAAAAATTTCTATCTTCGTTTGCTTTTTCCATAATGGTTTAGCAAAACTCAGCCCTTCTCTCCATATCATTCGGAAGCAACTCTTGGTGGCACTGATATTTATAGGAACGGTACTGGTGCTTTTTCAAAATTTTGTGCACTGTAGTGTAGTGTATCTTAATATTTTCTCCCATTTGACGTACACTTACATTAGGATTTTCAGTTACTGAAAGTAATATGTCGACAGCGTTTGCATTTTTTTGATGTCTTACATTTTGCAAGGCGTTTTCATTACATTTACACTTATTATTGACAGTACCAGTTTCTTTAAATTTGCGGATCATTCTGTCAACAGTAGTGTGGCTTGGAATTGGTCGATTCGGATATTCTGCAGCAAACATATCACTCACTGCACGTACACTATTACCAGAATAGTACCATTTCACCATTAGGATCTTTTCATTCAACGAATACATATTATCTCAGAATTACTTAAAACACTTCTAAATTTATTATCAAGACCACGACCTGCTGAATTGTTTGACAAACGTGACATTTGTCACACAATTCAGCAGGCCGTGATCAAGACGCTAACATGACAGCTAACTAACAATTGTTTTTTGTTTCAACGATTCCAAGGCACTACCTATTTTTGCTAAAATAGTAGTTTTAATTTCCTTAATTTTAACCCTTGTATTGAAAGTAAAAAAATAAGTAATGATATGGTAGTATACAGTATTTTTTTCTCTACAAGAAACATATTTACACTTTTTCTCTAAAATCATTTGGGGAGCCAATATTTGCACATTAAGAATTTAACATGGAAGTCCCTATGGTGCGTGAACCAATTGTACACCCTGTATAGTAGAAAAAACACCACTCCCCTTATTCTTTGTGGATTTAGAGCCTGACAAAAATAACAAGAAGATATATAGACTGAATTCTTTACAAAATATTATTATTACTGTCGAACCACCAAGGAAAGAACCAGCATAATCCAGTGCACCAGCTGCCAGTCATATGGACGGGATGCGGAAAGTTCGTATTCCACATTTCGTTCCCGGGATATTTCGTCTCCCCACATCTCGTACCCGGAAACTTTGTCCCCCAGCGAGCTCAATATTTGTCTCCTAGAATACAGGGTGTTGAAAAACGAGTGCAGCGATCGGAATACAGTTAGAGTATGAAAGATATTTTAATTAATTTATTTATTGTAATAAACTTATAAGAACAAAATAAATTGACGGTTTAATCTAAGTATCTTTCTGATATTTTGTATAGTGCCATAATTTCTCATTATGAACAACTTTTCTTAGTAATATCTTGTCGTATCATGAACAAAAAGGGTAGTTTACCTGAAAAGAAGTTTTTGCTTAACTGTCAAGGCCGACTGGTTTTTGAAAAACTGAAAATTTTCTTAAAATTCTCTACAAACCAAGCAGGAATTATAATTCCTATAACATTTTTATGTAAAACTAAAAACTTACGGTTACGCCAATTTTAAATCTGACAAACTAACTCCGTTTTCAATTAAAACTTAAAGGTAGAGTAACAAAATCTTTATTCAATTTTACTGAATATGGAAATTGAACAGCTCATAACAAAGTTTGCATTTGTATCATTTTTGGACATTTCAGAACAAGCAAAGCATGGATAATAACATGTGTAGTAGTATAACTATGCACTAATTCTTATTAAAGACTAATGAAACATACGCATGTTTTAGTAAATGTAATAAAATAGTATTTCACAATAACATAAAGAATAATAAAACAAAAGTCGTGACAGTAATTTTTAATCATAATAAACCATAGACGTTTCACATTACTCAAGGTGCGTTTTTTCCAGATTATTCAGAGCAATTCAGAATATCATTTGATCAACAGTTTAACCAATCACACTTATAATAAATAGCAACAAAACTCTATAAACTACGCTACATAAGTATGGTCAAATCTGCTGTGGATATTTAATGTCCGCTCAGATTTTTCTAACAATGCTTGACTAATGCTATCAACTTCTTTTAAAGTTGGCTTTTGGAATTAAACATTTTTCATTTTTCGTTTCTTTGTGGAAAATAGACGCACTTATTTTTCAACATTTTGGTTGGGATTAACTTCTTCGGGATTTTTGAAATGTATTGTTTGATTGTTAAGGGTGTTTATAATTTTATCTAAGTCTTTCAAAATCGAGCGTGCTTGTTCATCATCTATGTCCGCTCTATCAGTTAACCCTATAATTAAGTCTGCTTTTCTTTTACTTGCATCAATGCCTGATGCAGGTGCGAAATTTTTTATAATACCAACTTCTAATATTTCACCGATTTCGTTTGCATTACTAGTACACGGGATATTATTAGGCAACACATTTTCTTTATTAGTTAATTTGGCACATGCATGTATGTGCTTGCAAATATTTAATTTTATAACATTGTCCAAACATGAGCATTTAAAACTACGAATACATATGTTACAGTCGTTACACATTACAGGGCATTGTCAGCATTCGTCCTCTTGCCTTATTATCAGATACTGCTGAGCGGAATTTGATGATGAAATTACCAACCACCTTCGGGTCGTATCGGTTACACGACGGCCATGTTCTACACTGTGGCGAGACTCTCGTAAAAAATAGCGTCGATTTGCAGGTAACAGCATTTCAATGTCACTAAACAGAAAAATGCGAACCTGCGGGTTTAATATTGCTTAAAATTGTGACGTTAATGCACGATACACAAAGATGCGTGTTACGAGACTTTAGCTTGAAGAAGAAGTATGAATTCACTTGGTACCTCAAAATGGGGCAACTTGTTGCCCCCACACATCTACCCGCGTTTGTCGAAACGAGAAGTTATTTTAAAATAGCAGAAGTATGGAATTGCAATCAGTCTGGGAACGTGACCAAATACGCCACACAAAGAGCTGCCATTTTGGCTGCTGCTTAAAAATCGAAGATAAATTGCGTTGAAACGAAGATAGAAATTAGCCAACCGATCACTCAACTTGGACCGCCCCGGGCGCTTATACAATGTTAACGCCGCCAAAACCTTTAAACATTAAACAAACGGTACGATAATGCGATCATCGGTAAGTTCTCAAAGAAGCAATGGCAATTAGCGACACGGCATACAATTTGGAGGCCCGTGGTCAGACTTTGACAAAACACGTTTTAACTTTTCTGGGTACAAAGTTACCCTATCAGTAGATGTTCGACTATATTGCTAAGGCCTTTGTACGTTTAGATATCTTCTTCTTCTTCTTCTTTATCAACCTTGATCAATCCATTGTTGGACGTAGGTCTCCCCTTCTCTTCTCCATTCCTTTCTGTTCTGTGCTTTTCTGTGCCATTGTTTTCCAGCCACTCTTCTTATATCATCAACCCATCTCAGTGGTGGTCTCCCGACTCCTCTTCTTCCTTGTCTTGGTCTCCATTCTATTATCCTTTTGGTCCATCTTTCATCGTTTGTTCTCATGATGTGTCCAGCCCAAGACCATTTCTGTTTTGTGATATGTTCAATTAGGTCTGCAACTCCTGTTTGTCTTCTTATCCACTCTATAGCTTTCCTGTCACTCAGTTTTATTCCTAGCATTTTTCTTTCCATGGCAGTTTGGGTTTTTCTTAAACGGTGTATGGTTTTTTTAGTGAATGTTGCTGTTTCCATGCCATAACTAAGGACGGGTGTGACACACATGTCAAATACTTTGGCTTTTTGTTTGTTTGTAAATTTATTTGAACATAAGATATGTGATAGTCTGCCAAATGCTACCCAGCCTAGTCTGCTTCTTCTTCCTATTTCTGCTTCCTGGTTTTCATATTTTAGCATTATATTGTGTCCTAGGTATATGTACGATGGTGCTATTTCTATGCTTGAGTTGTCTAAGTGTATTGAATTATCCTTTATATCTTCTGTTGTTAGGATTTTAGTTTTAGTGTAATTGATATTCAGGCCTACTTTCTTAGATTCTGTGTTCAATTGTGATATCATAATTTTCAGTTCTGTTGCGTCTTTGGCCATTATCACAATATCATCAGCATATCTCAGGTGGTTTATGTATTTTCCATCGATGTTTATACCTTTTTCTTGCCAATCCAGCTTTTTGCAGATGTTTTCCAGTACCAGATTAAATAGTTTAGGGGAGATGCAGTCGCCTTGTCTGACTCCTCTTTCCACTCTGAATTTTTCAGTTGTTGAGTTGTTCACTTGTATTTCTGAAGTAGCTTTGGTATATATATCTTTTATGAGGTTGGTATATCTAGAGTCTATTCTGCAGTTGTCCATTGCATTTAGTATGTAGGGCAGTTCGATAGAGTCGAACGCCTTTTCATAGTCTATGAATGCTAGAGATAGGCTGATTTTGTATTCGTTGCATTTTTCAATAAGTGTTTTGATCGTTTGTAAATGATCCCTTGTGGAGTATCCTCTACGGAAACCCGCCTGCTCTACTGATTGGTAGTAGTCGAGTCTGTTTTCCAGTCTGTTTGTTATTATTCTTGTCAGTAGTTTGTACATAGTTGATAGTAGGCTGATTGGTCTGTAGTTTGATAGTTTTCTATTGTCACCCTTCTTGTGTATTATTATAATTATGGCATTGTACCAATCTGTTGGAATTTTCCCTTCCTGGATACATTTGTTCATCAGTTTAGCTAGTTCTATTTTTAGCTTTTTGCTTCCGAATTTCAGCATTTCTATGGTGATTTTATCTTTTCCTGGCGCAGTACCGTTTTTCATTTTGCTCAGTGCTGAGACTATTTCTTCTGGGGTTACTTCAGGGATGTCTTCAGATCCAACGTTAGTAATGTTTCTTTTCCTTTTAACTTCATCTCTGTATTCTGCTGAGTTTGATTTATACAGTTTTTCATAATATGATTTTGCTGTTTGCAGCATCCCTGTTTTGTCAGTTATTTCGACGTTGTTTTCATTGTATAGTTTTGTTATGTTCTTTCGGCCATTGTTTAGTTTTGTTCTTAGTACTTTCATGTTGGCGTTACTTTCTATGGTTTCTTCTATGATTCTTTCTCTGTATATTTTTATATCACTTCTGATTTCTCGTCGTATCAGCTTGTTTAGTTCTGTGTATTCGATGCTGTCCGTTGTTCCCTGTTCTCTCATTTTTCTTCTTTTCTCCATGAGCTTTTTTGTATTTATGCTTAGTTTTTTCGAATTATTTGGTTTCTTTTTAGAAATTTTATTACTTGCATTTTGCATGGCTGTCGTTATTTCTGCGTTTGTTTCATTTATGTCTCCGTCTTTGGATAGATTTCCTAGTTCTATATTAAGCTGTTTCTTGTATTCATCTGCCTCTAGTATAATCTCTTTGTGTTTTGGTCTCTGCACTTTTGTCAGTTTTAGTCTTTCCCATTTAGTATCTATACTGACTTTTGCTCTTACTAGCCGATGGTCGCTTGATGTAGTAAATCTATTAAGAACTGTTACGTCTTTTACTATATTTTTGTGTGAAGATATTAGGAAATCGATTTCGTTTTTCGTATGGCCGTTTGGGCTTTTCCAGGTCCATTTACGTTGTGGTTTCTTATTGAAAAAGGAGTTCATGGCATACAGGCCGTGTAAGTGGAGAAAATCTAACAGTATTTCCCCTCTTTCGTTTCTCTGGCCAAATCCAAACTTTCCTATTGCCGTTTCATGTTGATCGAGGCGTTTTCCAATTTTAGCATTGAAGTCACCGCTTAGTAGAGTAAAGTGAGTTTTATTTTCTGTAACACATTTGTTCACTTCTTCGTAAAATTTATCTATTACTTCGTCTTCGCAGGTAGAGGTAGGAGCGTATACCTGTATTAGTTTTAGTTGATATTTACTATTGATTCGGATGATCAGGTATATTACTCTGTTAGAGATGGTTTGAATTTCAGCTATGTAAGGTTCCATATGTTTCTTTATAATAAATCCTACTCCGCCCTGAGTGCTATTTTCTCCGGAGAAGTATAGTAGGTTTCCTGATTTCAGTGTTATGAGTTCGTTACCCTTTCTTCTTACTTCTGATAGTCCTACTATGTCCCATTTTATTTTTGTTAGTTCTTCTTCCAATTCCTGTAGTCTGTCTTTAGATATAGTGATATTAATATGTCTTTGAATTATATTTTGTCAAATTAAAATTGCCCTATTTAAGTTTAGAATATCAATAATTATTATTTGTGCTATCACCTGAAAAATCAGGGGTTGGTTCCTTTATCTAGATTGCTTATTTCTGTAAGTTAATATCCTAAATTTTTAAATATCATTCCCATAAGTCAAAATAACTTATGTTAACTATATGTCAAACAGATTTGCAATTCAAATGACAAATACCAGATTGTTTCTCTAGTATACAACAATATTAAAAACAGTAAGTAATTCTTTAATAACGAATTTACTTTTATAGTCTTTATTTCATTTTCTAATAATTACTTTGCTATTCAAATCATCCACCTTCCAATTGGTCTCAACAATGTTCAGGATGTCAACGAACCTGCTCCTCTCCGCCTACTGATCCAACCTGTCACACACCTTCCTGCAATGAAAGGCCCTACTGACAGACAAGACGTCCCAACTGTCCAGCATCAGCAACTCAAACCTTCCCTACAGCATGTAGCCAAGAGACCAAATCTGCAGACACCTCCTTCCAAAACTGCCTCTGTCAACTTCCTGGAACGTGCCTTCTTAACTTAGGGTCCTCCTCTGGAACTTTCTGTTATCACAAAACAGCTTGACGTAATCCAGTTATTCACATTTGTAGATTAATTCTACTTGCCATTAGTTTTACCACAGACTTGTAAACTTCCTTAGCTTTATATATTTAATTATTCTTCTTGGTTTATATTTCCTTTTAACTTTACCACGCAAATTTTATTATTACCAGTTCCATTATCCAAACAGTTTCTCAATAAAATAGGGTTTATCTTTAATATTTTAATCACACCAAATATTTTTGCTACATTTTTAAAAATTTGTTATTTCTTAATAATCCAAACAAAATCCTCAATTTTTCTACTTTTACACTCTATCTCATAATAATAATTGATTTACACCTACTAATTTTATAATTTTATTACAAATATTATTTGTCATTCTCTTCAAAGCTTAATTTTAAAAATATTTTATTATTTTCGAATTCATCTGTTTTTCAAATAGCCATTTTCCACTCAATTATAAAATCTTTTTTACTTTGTAATTGCATAATAATTATTCACATTCCCAATTTATATTTAAATAGATCTACTTTATTTTCAACCATTGTACTTCTTTAATACTTTCTAAAATTGATTCTAACACCCTTGTGTATATCATTACAATATGTATAAAATTAACCTGCCCTTTTATCTTTGTTTCCAAGAATGCTATAAGTTGTAATACATTTTTTGTAAATGTTTGCTCTCATTCCAATTCTTTCATCGTAAATTCCCCAATTTGAAACCCCTTCTCTTTCTTTTGTGCCGTCGCTGATGGGTAGTGTTGCTCCAAAACTTCTACATAGTAATTTTCTGAAGGAGGCGATTTATTTTTCTACCTCTTTGTCACTCCACTTACATTCTTCTTCATTGATCATTATATTTTGGTAGCATGTATACACCCTCCATTTTTGAAAAGTTCCTCCATGTAGACTATCTTGTTCTCTAGATTACTGTTGGTTTTCACAAGTATTTGTTTTAGTTCTCAGCGGTATAACTTTGCAATTATTAATAGTAATTTTTGTTTAGTATTGACCTTGTATGCCAGGCTTCAGCCTTTCATCTTCGGTTTCACGAATTGCTATTCAGATTTCTCTCTCTCTCTCTTTTTTATAGTTTCCGATAGCCTAACTTCTGATTTGCGGTGCTCCACACGACGTCTTTCTCGTTGTGATCATTGCCTTTTATCTTCGTCTACTCCGCTTACAACTTGCAAAGTGTACATTTTAAAGCGCATTGTTGCTTACTTATTATATGAAATACGTATGTATGTAACTTTAAACTACTAATGGAGGCATTGTGTTTCAGGTAAATTCCGTGAAGTTTTAATAAAGGGACTTTAAGGGCTCAGAACGATTCTTTAAGAAAAGAGGTAGATTCAGTAATATTTTAAATGATCTTGTAATTACTTCGTTTTATTTGTAGATTAATGTGTTTTCATTGCAACTTTCACACTACGACCTAAAAATTACAGCTGGACAGCTTTTCGCAATCGAATTTACTTGACTATTCAATTAACCTGTCATCTGTCAAAAAGTGACCAATGAAAATCCAGAATTCTGACGTTTCTTGACCAATCAAAAAAATATCAGTGGATATATCTTCCTAGAAGGTATTCAAGTGACTATTTTTAACAAATGCGATTTTTATAAGAAAAAGTCAATATTAGTGTTCTGTTACTAAAGAAATTGCATAGTTTGTTGCTAGATTTACTGAAAACTAATATGAAAAAGTAGTTTGGTTCATTAAATAGTTCCTCGAATACCATTCTTAGTCAAAGTTAAGTAGATTATTTTTGCGGTGGTATCACTACTCATGTCCATTGCGCTTGGGATTAGGACTCGTGCTAGCGCACTCGTCCTAATCTTACCAAAGCGCAATGGACATTCGTGACACCACCGCAAAAATAGTCGACATAACTTTGACTACTCATGGTATTATAAGTGAATATTCACCGTATGTTTTTTCAGTTATTGTAACTGTGTAGATAATCGCAATATTTGCTTTGCAGATGATCAGTGCCATTACCACATATTTATTAATACTTATTCAGTTTGATATAGCTAAGTCAAATTATTAAAGACTAGATAAATAAAGGAAACTGCATAGTAGGCGATTAAGATATTTCTTTACTACTATGTTAAATAATTTACTGTAACGATTACAGATTTGAAGGACAGTTTTATTATTCCAATATAAATTAATGGAATAGGACGGGCTTGCAAAGATTATTGTTAGAATAAAAAAAAAGCGAAAGAAAGTTGGACTATTTATGTTTACTTCTAGAATTAATATTATTTTTAAACAATTTGTGCATGTTTCTATAATTTCAATATATGCCAGCATCTACACAAACAAAGCGTTAGTCTGGTTAAGGTACTTTGTTGATAATATTGGTATGGTATTTGAATTATAAAGTTTATTTATAAAAATTGTATGTTATCAACATTACCTTCGTCATATCAAAACTTATATCCTATGTCATTAACGTAAAATTGATTTAACCTCTCAATTGCAGATAATAATGGTCACATTAATTAATGAAGTGAGAAAAATGAAGCTTTTATCCAGGTGGAATCACGTATTCAAGTATGGCTTAATGACTTTTATTCAATTGTGACAGTTTAAAGTGACATTATTAACTCCATAATAACCTTCATAAACAGTCTATGATTCACAAGTGAAATAAAAGTGTTTTAATTCACTAGAGAATGTCAGGTCATTTTTATTTTTTTTAAATTCCGATAGCTGCATAACCATTTGGATCAGTTTTGGTACACAATTGGTGAATCCGCCTGTATATCGGTCCCGTTTTGGTAAATGTTATCTTTTAATACGGCAGCTTTTCGCATCAAACAAAAATCCTAACCCGCGCGTGGCTTTTGGTTTCATTTGTCAGTCTAGATTTTGCGCGAACCTTTATGCAGTCGCATTTTGCAGCTGTCTGTCCCATCGCTGCTAGCAACGTTTTTTAAAATATTTTCCAGAAACATAATCGATGAGAACGAGTGAGATGCCTATCTTCAAACTTTTAAAACATAAGTCGATCCCTCTTACACCGAGACGGCCTTATCGTCGGCGCGCAAAGTTGCTGTTTTTCTGTTGGTCACACCTGGCTCGGGCAGACAGCGAGTTTGAGCGCGAAGCTCCGTTCAGCGTCTGTTTTTGGGAGTCAGTAGAGGGTTTGTACCAGTTCTAGCACCTCACCTCCTCACCTCTACTGCAAAGGCTTGTTGCAGGTCTGTCTCTCTCCGACACGTGTAAAGGTATATGTCTATCTCCGTCTACGGAGCAGTGTTACCAACATACAGGGTGTTCCTTAAAAAGTTTATGTAACTAGATGAAGTCCCTAGATTAGTTACTAGATTTGGGCGGCAAATTTAAATTTAACACGTGTAAAAGTATATGCCTTGCTCCACCTACAAAGCAGTGTTACCAACTTACAGAGTGTTTTATAAGAAAGTGCATGTAACTATTGAAGTCTCTAGATTTAAAACAGGCATCTAGATTTAAGCATTAAATTTAAATTTAGTAGTCTCTGTTGTTGTCTAACGAGTTACTCAGATATATATACATCAACCCATACTAATACAACCGACCAACCAACGAAGTCGAGAACTAAAGTTACCAATAACACAACTGCGAGTTTTGCAGGCTCGGCTTACCGATGCGTCTAGGTAACCTCAACACCTTCGTAAAGGTGCCTCAACCTCAAGCTAGTTAAAGTCAGAGTATATTGATTTTACATAATACAGGTTAAACAGCATCTGGGAATTAAGATTGTTTGCATGCTAAATAGTAGACTATCACTAGGATAATTGATAAATAATTCCACAAAATCATCATTTTAGTTAAAACACTCACCTGTATGTAGTAACGCAAATCCTTAAAACTGTTCGCGGAGCTGAAACGTCAATATTCCATGTAACCCTCTAGTAGAACGGCCCCCCTCATGTTATACACAGAAGAGAGGTTCAAGTCGATGTGAACTGTAAGCGTGATTGAGTCGAGGGCGATGGAGTTAGCAACGGTGGAGACGCTCAAGTCCACAAAGTTGATGTTGTGTAGATGAATGTTGCATTACTTGAATAAATAGATATTAACCCAAACGCTCACAACCAACACCAACAACTACACCACAACTAATATCAATCTATGCCATCCAACAACAATACCTACTACCACAACCAACACCGACAACTACCTCCACAACCAACAAACCAACCAACACCGATAACTACTACCACAACCAACAAACCAGCAAACTACTTCCACAACTAACACCAATAAACCCAATCTACATCAACAGCTACACCACAACTAATATCAATCTATACCAACCAACAACAATAACTACTACCACAACCAACACCGACAACTACTACCACAACCAACAAACCAGCAAACTACTTCCACAACTAACACCAATAAACCCAATCTACACCAACAACTACACCACAACTAATATCAATCTATACCAACCAACAACAATAACTACTACCACAACCAACACCGACAACTACCTCCACAACCAACAATCCAACCAACACCGATAACTACTACCACAACCAACAAACCAGCAAACTACTTCCACAACTAACACCAATAAACCCAAACTACACCAACAACTACTTCTACAACCAACCAACACCAACAACTACTATTACAACTACACCAACACCAGTATAAACTTTAATCAACGATAATTCAATAAAACACAGAATACATATATACAACATTTTTATTTTATTTATCTATCATACACTTCAAAAGTCTTAAACATCTATATAACATATGTTGAAAAAGTATTTGAACTAGATGAGGTTATACACAGTAAGATGACCGACCGATCGACCAACCCCATCAACCAGCCGACCAACTGATTGACTTAGTCACAAATATACATAGCTTCAAATTTCTTAATAGTTTAGTGTAGATTATACTGCAGACAAATTCAATAAAGCATAGAATACATATAACATTTTATTATATTATCTACTATAAATATCAAAGTTTAAACAAGTTTTTGTTAACTACGATGTTGCCATCCGATTGATGAATGGTAAATTTTTTAACACGTTGCCGAAATTTTATAATGACCCCAAGTTAGAGTCATATGCGTTCCAGGAATGATGTACCTTTTATCATCTTCTGGAGAAAGGCAACTATATGATGAAGCCCTTAAAGGACTATATTTGTTGATATTCAACTCGATAAACAACAACCTTTCTAGGGCCCATCCACTCTCTCTTTCTTGAAACTCGCTAACTTTATTGTCAATGATATCGATGAAATAATTATAAAGTTCGTTTAGGTTTGTTGATGAAGTGCAAACTTCGAATTTCGTATTAAATGATTTCACTTCTTTTAAATTTTTCGATTGTAATGTGAAAACTCTAAACAACTCTATATTAATATTTACAGCACCGCGCTTATCCAAAGTTGTTGTAATACAGTCAACAAACCTTCGCCTCAAAATCTTCATATATTCTTTTATATCAACATATATTTTCGTATCACCTGTAGTAATACGATATGTTGCTATTCGGTATTTAAACGATTGGTTTACTAGTGTAACACCATTTCCTTTGACCACGCATGTCTTGTTTTTATGTTGCAAGCTTCTGCAATGCTGCATCATGTATTTTTTCAAGACATGTACATCACATACATCACATTTTATTGCACCATCTTTAATTGGAATCTCGCCATTATCAACTCGAGTTTGTTTAGGTGTAGGTGTTAGTTGAACACCATCTTCTAACTTCCTTTTGCGCAAACCATGTTTTTGAACTTGATGTTTTCGGAAATGTCCTATACTTGAAAATGTAAGCCCACATACTTCACATAACTGGGACAGTGGTATACAATAACCTTCTTGATGTCTGCGTAGGTTACCTTTCCGAGTGAACTGCTTATTAGACACATCACAAGTAAATTGATCCATCTTCACACTAATAATACTAAAAACAGAATGAAGTGAGAGCTCTACATGAACCCTCGTACACTATATTATTACCTGCTATAATTGAATATAGCCGAACCCTTGTGATCTTATACGAAGACGTTGTACCACCAGCTAGTATTTGTAATATAATTTTCAGTAAAGCTACAGCTACAAATCAGAACTAACACAGTCAATGTAAAATTTACTGCTTGAACTGAATCAACAAACACGTCTTCTATTCAGGGAACAGCAACTGCAACAATGAATGCGATATTAGTACTAAGCTGCAATAGACTGTTACTAAACTTTGACAATCAAATCGGAATAAACTTTCATAAAAAAATCAATTTTTTTTTGTGAATATCTCGAAAAGAGGGCCAAAGGTCGAGGTTCAAAAAGAATTAAATCACAGCAGCGATCTGTTTATATACCCCAAACACCACCACCTCAATTAAAAGTAAAACCACAACTACAGAGAATTCTCTAAGTGCAAGCTCGAAACAAAACAAAATCATACCTCATTTAGTGAAATTTCCAAAGTCCAGTCTAAAAACCTAAAAAATAAATCGAAAATTACCTCCACAAATCCCCTGTCCAGAACGGTAGACATCTACCACATTTCACCAGCAAGGCCAAAATGCTCGTTCGCACCACCTATGCTCGAAATGAAAGTGAAGACTTAGCAAGCTCCATCAAACTAACGCTCCCAAAAGCCGCATCGAATATATTCTAAGTTCAAAATTGTGTTTTTTTTAAATTCTCGAAAACGCGGCGTGATAGAGCAAAACAAAAAAAAACTTTCGTTCCAACCCCCGCTAGTCTGGATTTACTCGCATCTTTCATAATACACGGGTTTTAACCACAAAATCAAACGTCTTCAGCCACTCCCTATATAGACAGCAATAAATACAATGAAATTCTCCTAAGTTCAACTAATTGCGATTACCTAATTTCAAGTTCAACCATGCACTGAACCCATCTTACTACCACATGTGAAACGCTTGAACACCCAACCCACCCTAATTTTCAACCCGCCAGTCACTTACCTCAATTTAATAAACCACTGAACAGTCGAGAGCACTTGTATCATCCGCCGCACGACTGAAGCACAACTGAGAATATTTCAAGGTCGATGCCTCTTTATATACCCAGCGGCACTGCATCAGCAAGCAAGATCAAGGCCAAAACACTCGTCCACACCACCTATGCTCGAAATGAAAGTGAAGACTTAGCAAGCTCCATCAAACTAACACTCCCAGAAACCGCATCGAAAATATTTCTAAGTTCAAAATTGTGTTTTTTGAAAATTCTCGAAAACGCGGTGAGATAGAGCAAAAATAAGAAAAATCCCGCTCCAACCCCTGCTAGTCTGGATTTACTCGCATCTTTCATAATACACGGGTTTCAACCCCAAAATCAAACGTCTTCAACCACCCCCTATACCGGGTGTCAACGAATTTATTAGACAAGTCATAATTTCTAGAGTATTAGGTGTATCAAAATGGGATTTGGTATAGGTAAATGGTATAGGGACAGGAGAGTTTTCGCATATTTTTCACTTTCCGGTCACTTCCGGTTTCACCGGAAATGGCTCCCGTTTCGAATTTTTAAACGGAACACCCTGTATATTTTTGTTTATTTGGATTTCTGAGACAATTTTGGATCAGGATGTGACATTTTAAAAACTTATCCATGGCACACTTGACAAAAGTAAATAAATTATTATCCAGTATTTTGCTTAGAAATATTTAACTTATGAGCTTATTTTTAATCCAATCGCAAATAAATTAGTATCGTTAGATTCGCCAAAAAATCCTCTTTTCGGAAAGTGCTTGTCAAAAAAGGGTCGCCATTTGAAAGAAAATAGTTAGACAAGAAAACGTGATTTTGCCAACTTGTCTTATTCCTATCTATCATACTAATCACTAAAACTTTGCGATTGTAATTTTCTGACATCACCTGAGGTCCTTAGATTAGTTTGCGTCCGATCATGGCCACCTAGATGCCATATTAAAAGTGGCTCTAAAAAAATTAAGTAGGCTTAAAAACTTTTTAAAATGTCACAGTCTGGTCCAAAATTGTCTCAGAAATCCAAATATGCAAAAATATACAGGGTGTTCCATTTAAAAATTCGAAATTGGAGCCATTTCCGGTGAAACCGGAAGTGACCGGAAAGTGAAAAATATGCGAAAACTCTCCTCTCCCTATACCATTTACCTATACCAAATCTCATTTTAATATACCTAATACTCTAGAAGATATGACTTGTCTAATAAATTCGTTGACACCCGGTATAGGCAGCAATAAATACAATGAAATTTTCCTAAGTTCAATGTGATTGCTATTGTCTGAACCACTCTGTTCGGATAATATAAAATAAATAATTAATATAAAATTCTAAAACCACCCTTCTTATATGCGGGCACGATAAATTAATATGATCTACTTCGGCTTATTTGACCACCCACATGTGTAACCGATAAATATGTAATATCGAAAGTTAAAGCAAATAATTAAAAAAACGAATGATCGAGGTAAATACGTAACACTCACCATCAGAGTTTAATAGAAAAAATACACAGAGAACTTACCTGAATGAACACTCACTCACTCAATCAGAAACTAGACCGAATCAAAAACACTTAGCACTTAACACCACCGCAACTGCAGAACTATTGACGAGGTCAAGATCAACGTTCTAATATACCCAGTCATAACAGCACACTTACCGCCAACTGAGCACCCTATGCAACAGGCCCCCGATAATAACGGATTTTGTGCTATTTTGCCATAAGGAACAGCGTTAAATTGAACATTTCAAGCGAGAAGTAACATATTCTCATATAAACGCATGCAAATCAAAGCACAGTGTCGACCGGATTATAAAACCAGCCCCCCGGCGGGCGGCTGCTGGAATGCGGTTCTTCCGCCTAGCCTTGTCCATCCAGTGCAGAGCACCTGAACAAACGGACCCCGCCCGTTTGTTCAGATGCGGAGCCTGAGCCCGTCTCCTTGAGCGTATTTGAGCCGCGGCCTTTAGCCTGTTTTGTAGCGATTTCCAGGGTAAGTGTGCACGTTTCCGGGGTTTGTTTAGGTATATGCCACCCACTCATCTCAGTTTGACACTGTAACAAGAATTAAAAAAGTTTCAATGAAGAACAACATATTTTCATTATTTCTACAAATATTTACATTCAAGTATTCTTTCTCTTTGTAGTGTGTAATATATAATTACTAAAATTTAGATCAAATCTACTATGAATGGGCAAATTTATATCATAATTTGAATATTTTTTATTTTTTATTGAAAATTTCCTAAAAATTGAATAGAAACATATATACGCCACTTGAATTAAACATTTATTAACTCAAAGATATGATCTCTCTACATCTTTTCGTAAATAAACAGATGTTGAATTCACTTGGCGTATAATATTTAATAATGAAACTAATTTACGTTCTGCCTTTAATGCCGGTCAAGTAAATTTCGTGAGTGACAGTTGTAAATCTGACAGTGGAATTAACTTCACTTATTATCAAAATAAACAGAATCTTGTTAATCAAAT
Source organism: Agriotes lineatus (assembly GCA_940337035.1). NCBI lineage: Eukaryota > Metazoa > Arthropoda > Insecta > Coleoptera > Elateridae > Agriotes > Agriotes lineatus. The sequence goes on from CALNHX010008826.1 coordinate 48,234, forward strand.
CTTTTCAACTTCTCAGGTAAATATTTCTACGAGTTTCTCGTAGTTTATTCATAGACATGACTAATTACTTATTAACCTTGGTTTCTAGACGGACTCGGATCTGTTTTCCTTGACTTATATAAATGTTCATATCTTTTGACGAATATCAACTTGTCACTGACTGGGGCGATCGAGCTTGCTATGGCACCTACAACAGGATCTACTGCAGTTTTCTCTTCTTCTCCACAAGACTCTGAGGCTGGCTCACTCACGTTCAAGTAAGGGTAGAAAAATACTAGAATATTGTTAACTCATTTCAATTATTTTTTTGTATACTTTGTCTTATAATAGCAAATTATATCTTTTAATTTAATTTCGCGAGCGTTATAAACACGTGTGTATCCAGTTTATATATGGAAAACACACTTTCGTTCTTATAAAAAACTACAATTTATTAGGCAACCAATCTAATTACCTCAGCCATACCTTTTTTTCGACCACCGTTGCCCCCCGGAACCGCTTAAGCATTACTTCAGGGGGCGCAGGCGTCACTTAAACCTAAACCTTAATTAAGTGAAAATCTAGACCACCCGTGCCGGGAGTTGAATTCTCAACCGCTTCGGTTAGAGCGATCCATGATTTTCACTATGACCCCAGCTGCACCGGCGATCGCCACTCGTCTACCAAAATTTGACCTATTATAAAAAATATTTAAACTACCTTTTTTCCCATAAAACTAACATACGTTTTAAATTATACTAGATTTAGGTTTTTTCGTTGTTATTTTTTGATTTGTTTGTAATACGTTTAACACCGTTTTCAAATGTATAGAATTATTTGAATTTATTTGTGGTAGCACCCCAAATCCCAGATCTAGTTTTGATATATGTTTATATGTGGTAAAGGTATCAAACATAGATGCTGAAGCACAAAACTATCGCAATATATTTTCTTGGCCACATGATACCGATGAGGTGATCGAATACCTTGAAAATTGGAACAGTAAAAATCTTCCACTACGTAATGTATTAACCTCACCATATCGTAGTCATAAAGATATACCTTACGGTACCTCTCACTAAATCCAAACCGTTATGGAAAGAAGATCTTTTAAACAATTACCAGATCGGTCACATATCTTTGCTGGAGTTAAAGCATACAAAACATTGATAAAGAATTACCCTGTGTGTTAGGTCAGTTTGAAAATTGCCCGCCGCTACTACATTTTACGCATACGCAAAAAAGGAGATGATAGTTTGCCCGGGCTCCAAATACGTCAATCAGTTTAGAAAGCTAATGCAAGGTCGGTTGTTGTCCGGCAGTACGTTGAGTGTTACCGTTTCGCGTAATGTAGCAGCGTTGTGAGAACCTTATCGGTCAGTATTGAAATTTTTCGATTTTGTCAGATTTAACCTTTCCATGACACAACCTGCAAGTGTGAAGCTTCGACTCCCGTGTCGCTGTTGTCAAGTGGCACTTTATTTCGGCCTCTGGACGGACATGTATAGAAATTCTACTATTCCACCATCAACTCCTTGAGCCGACGTCTGTAGTAGCTTCTAAAAACACCCATCAGTATGTCTTTATTTACTTACATCCCAGCGGTGCAGACAACCGGATCGCCCTTAGCCGCTATCTAGTGATTGCCAGCAAGATATAAAAATTTCCGGCTTCGAGAAAACTGGCCGGCTGAAGAACGAAACTTACATGGAATCTTATAAAACTCTATGTTTGCACCGTCTGATTTCAGGTTTAAAGCGCAGCACAACATGTAAAAAAATTAAACGGCTATACTGTGAAATTATTTTAAGTTATAAGAATTTCTGGAACAAGTCAACGCAGAAACCCTTATTTTGTGTTTAATGTCACTGCTGATAGGTGCACAAACTCAATTTACTCTAATAGGTGACAGTCGGCGTGTGAATCTCCAGCGCGCTGAAACTTGCGATAAGCGGCATGTCCCAGCGGGGCGCGTCTTCGCATACAACAAAACACGGCGCACTCCTTCTTAATTTCTTCCACAATCTTTGTATTGCTTTAAAAGACGAGTCGCCGCCAGTTCGAAATCTATACCTGCCCGAAGAAGCCGTCCGGAACTGACAAATCTCCTCCTGAATACCAATCTTGAAATCATTCCAAAGGTCGTCAGAACCAGTATCTAAGAATAAACCTGCGATCCGCTTTTAACGCATTTGCTTGATCACCGGCCCCGGTATCAGAAAATACCTACTTGAAACCTTCCTACGGCGTAAAGTTTGTTGTAGGTGTCGGGACCAGAGTACGGCCTTCAAAACAACTCTTAAAAGTTGTTAAACCATTTTGCAGCCTTCAGCCACCTAGCTGATTATCTAAGCTGCCTGTACAGCCTTCTGTACTTCAAATCTGATTACAACATTTTTTAACTTTTATCACAAAAACTCACAAGCGCAAGCTCATTCCTTGCTCATTTGATTTAGAATGCCCTGTATACCGACGCGGCTTTCCCACTTCGTTCATTTTGGGACACCCTTTGAACGCCACTTGCTTGTCTGCCTAAGCTTTCGCATCGTTATTGGCTGTCGAGAGTCACGTGGTGAGGCCGGTTTCCGCGATTTTCGGCGTCCTAACGCTTCTTGCTTGGCAGTTGATCTCAGGCCGTTGAACAGGGCAGTCAGTTATCGTGTTGCCGTGGGAGGCGTTCTCTTGCGTCTCGACGCTTGGGGACGCCTGCCTTTTGTGTTTGTACCGTTGCCGTGAAGGCTATGTGTGTTTCCCGTCTCGTGCTGTTTCAGCGAACGTGATATAAACTGTTTCGCCTTTATGGTCTTCGACAGTGAGCTCTTGTGTGTGTCGCACGTGTTTGAGGTGTCCTTTTCTTGGTGCTTCTGAAGGGTTACGTCCCCCAATGTAATGCAAAGGCGATCTTTGATTTCCGTTACCTTTGGGGATTTGCCAGCAGGACGTGCAGCCCGCCCTTAATCTCATCGTTTTACCCGGTTACATGTGGGTGACCAAGTTGTAGAAAAAAAACGCCATCATTCGGCGAATTCGTTGTGCCAAAGAAATGCTTTCGTATCACACCCCCGCAGCCAACTCAGGGCGTTGCTAATGTGCCGCACCTTACCGCTCAGACGACGTCCAAACACAGGTACCATTTGTAAATGTTATGTAAAATAGTAACCATTTTGCGCTCGGTCAGAACCAATGCCGATGTGTCATAACTTGTCGCCGCAGAGTACTAAATTAGCTTGCATGCAGCCCACGAGCAGGCTAACTAACTAAATTAACGCATTTCGGATCGCCAGTGGCGCGTTTAATCAATCGCTGAGCATGTGGCTGATAATTGGGCCGCCATTGTTGTAAACCACGGCGTTGTGCCCGTCTGTGAATCACCGCTAACGCTTGCTCGGTGGTTGACCCAAATTTGCATTAGAACTGGCTGTAAATCCATGCATTTCTACCATCCTTATAGAAGTAAATTAAATAGTGTTCTGGGCGCGGCAATTTATCAAGGAAGCTTGCTTTTGTGAATAACGGCGTATCGATCATTCGTATGCAAAATCAGTCAGCTGTTCAGTGCGTGACGTAATTACGCGAAGTTGCGTTTGTGAACGAAGGATTTTTATCGTTGTTTACTTGCAATCAAATTTTGCTTGTACCTGACCGGCAATGAACTATCTCTGTGTAGAAAATCTATGCGCCCCGACTGTTTGTGTTTGTAATATTTGAACCTTTGCTTTGGGTACGACCAGTTAAGCGATAGATTTTTCTGCCAATCTTTGTGCTTTGGGCCCCTACCGATAATTAACCATTTATTCTGTGCTTGACTTCACGCCGCGACACTGTCGCAGTAAAGTAATGGGTCTCGACCCTCTGTAGTATACACGGTGAGTCAGTAACTTTCGGCAGATCGTTTAACGGGTCACCTGAACCTACTTTATTGACATTGACCATTTTGTTAATTATGTGTGCGTTAGTATTAGCGCGTTATCTCCAGCTGGGGGCATTAGGCTAAGCACTGCGTGTAATCAAGGCGACGTAATCGTTGCCCTTAGGGGTTTGTGCTGTATCCTTCAGTCAATAGATGCCTATGTGGTTACGAGGTTTATTATTGAATATGACTTCTGCATGCTCTTTCCAGATTTAGCAGCTAGTGTCAAGATCGATGTACGACGGAATTTGAGCGTTGGAGTGTGCAGGTAGGGTATCTATTTCTCGAATTTGTAATCTGAGCTCGATACCCCTCAAGTACCTTCATGAAGTGGTGCCCAGTGTACTCTTCGTCCCGTCTAGCCGCCCAGGCCCGGTTATTCTGGTTAAGACAGGCTTGGTGGCGCCCTATTTATTTTTACCGTTATGTACCGCCCCTCTGGCCGTTGCCCTTAGGTGATCTCGTAAAAAACCCGCCGTAGCTCCACTGATTGCGTAGCCGGCCTATCTTGTTCCGGCATAGGTAGCGGCCTAGGAGAACCTTTCGTCCCGATTTTGTCAATTATCGCCCGCGCCGGCCGTTTGGGTTGTTGTATGAGCCGGTGCGGTGTCGTAAAGAAAGTTAAGACCGTAACAAAGTAATCCCAGTTGTTGCCGAACCCGGTATCTAGGATGCGCCTACCCTACTATACAGCTTAGAACCCCAACACTATGCTGCGAAAACAGCAATTTTACGTCTCCAAAGAGACTACGACGAACACTTTTCTGACCACAGCGCCCCGGCTGGCACTCGGGCTTTTCTAAGGTAAAATTTAATCAAATGCGTCGTTCTGAAGGTTGCCCAAAGGGAACTCAGAAACTGCTGCACTACATGAGTCACAACCGGGAAGAGCCCTAGCAGGGATACTTTTCGAAATTAGTTGCGTTTATTTGGCTGTGAATGTAACCAAATCTACCGGTGGAGCCATATACTGAAATGGTATTAATCCTACAACTTGGCTCTGTTTGCAGTGACAAATATTTAACCAAGTCAATAAAGCACAGAGTTAAGATATTTTATATAATTGCAATTTTAAGCAGTAATAAATGTATTAAATGCATTGATAATGAGATGCGAGAAGCAGTAATTAGTCGCATAAAGGCACGCAAAACAATGCATATTTCAGAGGGTTTGAGTTTGCATTTTGAAAAGAGTAATATGGTTAAAATAATAGGTAATGGCTTTTAGCAAAACTAATTATATTATTTTAAGCCTGTAACATTGTCTAAGCTTTCTAGTTCCATTATTTTGGTTCATACTTTTGAATGAAGTATAAGTAACAAGCATTACGTGCCAACTATTATAACCTACCTTAGAAGGCTCACACATCTCCGACTAGCTCAATCCTCGGCTGCGATAAAGGTATGATAAGTGTGGGATTTTAGTTTACTTTACTTTCGCAAAAAGGTCTTAGTTCATTAAAGAAGAAGTACTGGGCGCCATCAATTTTGTTTTAAATTGTTATTTTTTTTATATATAATTTCACATAAATGGTTAACCAGAATGGCAATTTTTATTAGCTACTTTTTAAAGAAATATCGAATGAAGGTTACCAATATTTCAAGTTCATCGATTAAACAAGTTATAGTTTCATAGAAGGTTAGAACATTTAACCACTTTCAGGTAAAATAATTCTAAAGAGCTCTCTATACCCTCTTAACCTATTTATAGTTTTAATTAATGTTGTTAATGGGTTTCACGATTAACTCAATTCACGTTTCCAAAGTATAAGGAGTGCCCATTATTTAACAGAGCCTACTTTATAACATTAAACCCCTTATGATTTCACGTTTATAAAATTATAACCTGACTTGTTTAACCTGGCCCTAAGAAGGTAATTAATTGTCGTATTACGTTATTATGAGGTCATTAACTGTTAATATTATGGCTTATGCCCTTATCTGGTAGTAACCTAACATATTTTATGTTATGAATTAATTGAACACCATTTAAATATTCCTAAAGTGTTTAGGACTAACCTATGGTTAAAACAAACAATCCATGGTGCCGGCTATCGCTGCCTTTACCATCAAGTTAAATTTCAGGTAACTGGAACGACCCCCGTCGCCAAATCAATGAAGTGGCTCTCTTTGGTGTGGTTTAATTTATTAATAACGAAGAAGATTCTAATATGGTCCTCCGTTCCCGGTTATTCCTTTCCATAAGGTTTTGTAACAACCCTGGAGGAGGCCAAAACAAATTTTTTTTAAACCAAAGATACTTCCAGTTAAGATTTGTATGAATTACCTTACTTCTTACCTACCAGCTAACTAATAACCACTTTTCTAGTGAGAAACTGCCCAATGGATTAATCCTATTTGCCTGAAAAATCATTATTTCTTGGTATACTATCAGATTTACTAATTAAAACCTTACAATCGCAAAGTTTAGCTTTTTAAGCTAGGATTCTATTATTAGCTTGGCTTTTTCTGCCGACGCCACGAAGCCTCTCTCGGTTTTTAACCAAAACAGGAAGTGGTTTCTCTTTTATTATTAATCTCAGAAATATTTACAATAGCCACCTAAATAATTCAAAAAGTCTATTGGAAGAGTATGCAACCTGTATTTCTCTTAAGTGCTTGAAGTTGTCTAACTATCAGGTTTTTGTGATTATTCAAATGTATTCTTTATAGTAGCTAAGCTCTGTACTGCTACAATTACACATTATTGGTGCATTTATTAACCTTGTCGGCCAATTCATGTGCGAAGTATATACAGAGGACACAGTTGAGCTAATATCGCAAAACACAGATAATGAAATGATTATTACCTCTGCGTCTGAGGTAAAAAGCGTCTTAATCGAAAAATCCTTAAAAACTGTCGCCGCCCTTTTCGTTGGATAATTTTTGGAGTAACTGAGCATTTTTTATTACACCATTTTATTTACGATTGGTCAGAAATCTAAGAACATTAGATTGCTATTTCCTGCGCTTCTATTGTAAATTGTTTGGTGAGGACGTACGTATCGATTACATATATAAACTAGAATACAGTTTTTTTATTGAATAAATAAATATTAGTGACTGTAGGTGCTAGCGGGGAGCAAATAGTCGCTTCTTCTAACTATTCGTACATAATGGTACTTTAAGCGGGTATGTGTAACACATATCTTGTACTTGCTTTGTAGGCAGTTTTAGAAGCGTTTTCGTAGATCAAAACATGGTTGCCTTATAAAAATTTAACAACGTAAACAGGCGTCACGGCTTTATACTTGGACGCCTGTTATTCAGGATATAAGTAATCACAAACACAGATAATTATACGGTCGCTCACCACCAACTCCAAAAGTACTGAGTTCAAACTAAAACACCAACTTTGCCTAGGTATCCTTGCTTACTAGATATTATAACACCGACTAGAACATATAATCCCTTACAAGTTATCAATACAGACAATTGCTACAAAGATCTCTATTTACGTTCAGAAGATTGAAGGCATACACATTTTGTTACCCAAATAACAGTAATTTAATATTTATATTAAGTAATAAATGGTTCGGAGAGTGATCCTTTTTATTAAATAAAGAGAAAAGCCTCATATAATTTCTAATGGAGGCAGGTGACTGAAGACCATAGAAAAACATCATTAAATTAATCAAAATTTTCTATTACATTACACTAACAATTGTTTGACAGTTGCCGTGAATTTTTTGTACATTTTGTTTGATTACAAAAAGGAACTATATTTCCAAAATTACCATCAGTAGCTTGATCGATATGTTCATAAAGGTAACAGCTTAGTGTCCTGAAAACTCCACGGCAGAATGCTTAAATTTGTAGGAAAAGGTGCAAAACGGTTTGATTTCTGGACAGAGATATCAACTGCTTTTACTTTTTTGAAATGGCTGGGGTTTTCACAGTTTGTGGTGAATGGAATGCCGGGAAGAAGGACAATTTGGCAACCTCCCATTTTAAGTTTACGCAAATTAGGTGCATACACCTTCATGTGTGGATTAGTGATTATATTGGTATTTATGAATGACGTAATTTGGACATTTAAAATACACAATTCTGTTCAGCGGTATGTAATTCTTTGTGAAGCTCATAGCTATTCTACGCTTTTGCTGAGTTCAATGATGTGCAATGCCGCATTTGCCAGAAAAGTTGTAGACGCT